>JAXGGA010025896.1:0-10013 GCA_038373865.1 Uloborus plumipes
TACGAAAGACATTTTTTTGCATTGTTGCAAAAGTTTAGACAATAGTCAGATTTTGTGATCCCTTGAAATGTGATTGGTAGAGGAACTGCGGGACTGTATTATTCATTTATAAAGTGCAGAGATTGCTGAATAAATAATAAAAATATCAAAAGCTCTTTAACTCTCGTGTAAAAAAGATGAGAAAGTTTGGAAGCCGAAATTTGAAGATGAACCTACTTTATTAATTTCTTGTCTTTTAAATTGGCTCTAGTATGGTAGTACATTGTTTTTTACTTTGTGGAGAGCAAATTCAGACATGCGTATCGATCAAAAAGTCTAAGAAAAATTATATTTCTCAAGGATGAAGGAATTGAAAAAACGGCTCAGACTGACGATTCGCCCCTTAATCCTACAAAACTTCAACTTGGGTCAAAAGCAGTACGTGACAGCATAAGTAGATGAACAACTGAATCGGAATGCATAAAAAAAAACAAAGAATTGTGCCTGAGCCTTTTCATACAGAGTGTCTCAAATAAGCCAGATTTTAATGTGAAAAGCAGCATATGTATCATCGTGACAAAAAAATGAATGGTACTTTCTTTGATAAAAATTATTAAAATTGGGATGGCCTAGATGGATTATAATTCTTTTCGCGGGACTTGAGAAATATCCAATGATAATATGCTGTGCTGCTTTATCCAATAAAATCTGGCTTATTTGGGAGACTCTGTCTGAAATGGCTCAAGCACAATTCTTTGTTTTTTTTATGCATTCCGATTCAGTTGTTCATCTACTTATGCTGCCGCGTGCTGTTTTTGACCCAAGTTGAAGTTTTGCAGGATTAAGGGGCGAATCGTCAGTCTGAGCCGTTTTTTCAATTCCTTCATCCTTAAGAAATATAATTTTTCTTGGATTTTTTGATCGATACGCATGTCTGAATTTGCTCTCCACAAAGTAAAAAACAATGTACTACCATACTAGAGCCGATTTAAAAGACAAAAAATTAATAAAGTAGGTTCATTTTCAAATTTCGGCTTCCAAACTTTCTCATCTTCTTTACACGAGAACTAAAGAGCTTTTGAGATTTTGATTATTTATTCAGCAATCTCTGCACTTTATAAATGAATAATACAGTCCCGCATTTCCTGCACCAATCACATTTCAAGGGATATTTGCATAAAATCTGACTATTGTCTAAACTTTTGCAACAATGTAAAAAAATATCTTTTGTAATATCCAAAATTTGATTCCAGTTATAGTTATAAGAACTCCAGACACGTATTTGGGACCACATTGTGTACCAGCAGTAGAAATTTGAAAGTATTTCGTTGAATAGTTTTCTTTTTATTCACATATTTGCATTTTGTCTAAACTTTTGCTCGTACGAGGTGTTTATCCCTGACTTTAGACAGAACGAATTCTTAGTTTTTTGGCTGTGTTTCAAAAGATCTTTTGAAGCTTTTTCAAAATTCACTGTCGCAAAAACGGACCCTATATGAAGTTGTTAGCATACAGCAGTAATTAAAAAAAAATCTTATTGACCTGGAGGGGAAAAAAGGAGTTCGTTTTCCAGAAAAAAAGACATATTTGTCACGATAACATGAATTTCACGAGAAGTATTCTAACAAGAGCTACAATTAGGCTCCAGGGCGCTGTAAGCAGTCAGAAGGGCGCCATAACGACACAACGGGGCGCTACAAAATATTAACTATTACTCGGACGAGGTGTTTATCCCTTACTTTAGACAGAACGAATTCTCAGTTTTTTGCCTGTGTTTCAAAAGATCTTTTGAAGCTTTTTCAAAATTTACTGTCGCAAAAACGGACCCTATATGAAGTTAGCATACAGCAGTAACTCGAAGTAACTGTAGAAATTCGTAGCATTAGGAATGGAAACTGAGAAAAAGAAAAAGAACTGCAGACACAGGAACAAGGGAAATTTTTTTTTTCCAGAAATGAAAAGTTTTTTTTTCTGCCTAAAAAAATTGATGCCTAAAAAAAAAAAAAAAAAGGTTAATTTTTTCTACTGGGGGCTCACCTGCCCTGCGGCCGGTTGCCCGGCGGGCCAGTCCGGCTCTGAATTAGACGGAAGAATATGAGAAAAAAAGAGGCAAACAAAGACCCTTGAAAAGTTATACATTCGGTCAAAATTAAAATGGTTTGTGGTTCTACAAATCGTTTACATTAATCGATTATGAATAAGAGCAAGAGAGAAGAGGGAACGGAGAAAAAATACTATATCTGAAAAATTGCTGAAATGTGGCTTATTTCACAAAGTTATTTTTGAAGTAAAACTAACAATTTCATGTGATCTAATGGTTAAGAATACTTTTGACCCTTGTGATCGAACTCGAAATCCAATATAGGAAGAGCTCTTTCCAAAAAAAAAAAAAGAGTAAAAAGGCAAAGGGGAAAAAATAGTCCCCATGCAAAACACACTCATTAACATTATAAAAACACAGTTAATTCAAAAAATAGTAAACAACGATATAAGTTAAAATTGTAGTTAAAAACTGATTACAAAAAACAACCAAAACATGAATTGTCTCTTTATTTTTTGCAGAAAACGGCAGGAAAAAATCTTTAAAATTATTCTTTACTTTTGAAATTTGATGAATTATTGAAGAAGTTTTGTAGTTGTCACAAAAAATACATTTGAAAAATAATGCATATGATCATTTAATCAAAATTCAAAATTTTACAAGTTTTGTTGGTATTGTATATATATTTAATATTCGCAATTGATACCAATGATATAAGGACCTCAAATTATTATCAAATTGTCCCACAAAAGTTGTACATGAAATAAGTGTTCTACCAATTACATTAATCTCTCCTCTCAATACTAAGAGGTCACTCGTTCCAACCTGTCACAGACGGCAAAAAAAAAAGTATTCTTTAGGGGGGGGGGGGGATTCTCAATTTCTCAATTTAGCAAATAAAATTTCGAATTTGACCAAATGATAAAATACGAGCATGCACATTGCACACATCCCTACATCCCATAAAAAGAAACGTAGGGCATTTTTTTTTAAATTGCAAGATTGCAATGCTCAAACATTTGCCGAATCGTCAGTTAAAATTTGAGATATTTTTGGAAACTCCTAGTGATTTCCTATCGGAGTACCTCTGACATTTCTACGCAATACTTTGAAAGAATTTTATTGAAACCTATTTTTTAATAATTTTCTGGAAAACTTGACGAATCAATATTTTTTCTTTTCCTATTAGCCAACTCCTATATCTTTCTTGCCCGTAGCACGGCAACCAAGAGCCAAGGCGAGCGGGCCCTTGTCAGTTCGGTCGCCAGGACATATTTGCCCTATAAGAATAGTGAAGTTTATACAACTGTTTCCAAACACACACACGAAGAAAAATGCATGTCATAATATATTTTAATTCATTGAGCTTTGCAACCGTTAACTTATTTATTTTTTTTTTAAGTTAAATTGAATTACTAAAGTAAAGAAACGTAACGATATAGAACTGAGGTACAACAATGGGGAGGGGATATTAAAAAAACCCTCAGAGGCTTTAGTTTTAGCATTATTGCCAATTTTGATAAAGCAGAATATACACACGTAAGGGTAAGGACTGTTTTGATCCTTATAACTTTTAAAATGAAACTACAACCTCACTCTAAAAGCTGCAACTTAAACAAGATCAAATAATATAATTTATGAACATTTTAAAACTTAACAAAAATAATTAACGAAACAATGACAAAAAATACTACTAAAATATTAATACGATTCAAATATATGATATAATGCAATGTTTTTGCTTTTAACTTCTGATCTATGTTTTTAAACCGTATATTCCTATAACCATCCCCCCCCCCCCAAAAAAAAAAGACACGTTCTAAGCTTTCTTCTGCTGGAGAAAAGGGTGAATGATCCATGATTGAATATTGTGCTTTCGAAATTTAAATAAAAGCATACCATTCAGAAAAATGTATTTAATGATGGGAAAAAAAAACCTCCTAGGGCTCAAAAAGAATCTAGTGTGTATTTTTAAAACATAAATTGGTACACTTACATTGTTGTTCTTCTGGTACTCTAACCTGCTTATCAGGCAATGACGAATAAGCTAATTAACGGATTAAATTGGTTCATCCTTCCTTCATAAATTTTGTGAAGGTTTGTCATTATTTTTTAATCCGACAATTTCACTGCACAGTTTCCACTGAATATCAGATGTGAGAATCCACAAACGCTGGACAGAAATGTCCAGATCCCATTGGAACCCTCAGCTGACAAGACATCATAAGGTTCAGACCACACACACAAATTCCCCATGGGACTATGGATTAGCTTTCAGCAAGAGTTCGCCGCAAAGGGCAAAGCCCTATTCTTCTAACCATTGATGTACACCGAAACTAAACTCTGAACAGGAAATAGATTCAAATTGCTCCTTTCTGGTGAATGGAACATGTTTTATGATGGACATCCCCTTTTTGGTTTGAGGGAGCAAACTCATTAACAAAACGATAGCGGATTGAGTCGTCAACGTTATCTGTTTCTCAGAGAAATTCGACTACGATTGTCACATGGAGGACATTTTCTAAATGCTTATGGAGTGAATCTTGTGTTGTCGGAGATAATCAACCTACGGGCGAAACCAAAAAAAAAAAAGAAACAGATAATGTCAGGACGAAAAGAATTATCGGAAGAACCGACAAAGAACCTAATAAATTGTGTGTTGAATGTACTCGTCTTTTGTCAAATGGGGTGTCCTGTTTGCGCACGTTTTTCAAATACAATACAAATACAAAAGATGACGACCAGCTACAGGCTCTAGGCCCAACTAGGCTGGTCCTAGTCGAATATTACAATCCCCAATAAATATCCAAGGCCCTCTTAAAGCTATCAACTCCCATACTCATAACAATCTCCTCCAGTAAGCTGTTCCAGGTACTCACAACCCTACTGAAATAGTAATTTTTCCTCACTTCTAGGTTTGCCTGAGACTTAAATAGTTTAAAACAGTGTCCTCTTGTCCTGCTTTCTAAACAAAAATTTAGCCCATCAACATCATTCATTTTGATAAATTTAAACAACTGGATCATGTCCCCTCTGACTCTCCTTTGCTCAAGACTGTACATTTTAAGCATTCTAAGCCTGGAACCATAATGTAAATCTGTAAGCCCATTTACTATCCTTGAAGCCCGCCTTTGAACACTTTCCAGTAAGTTAATATCTTTCTTAAGATGTGGAGACCAAAACTGAATAGCATACTCCAAATGAGATCTCACCAAACTTCTATACAGGGGCAGAAGAACCTTTCGTTGCAGACCGTCGCACCTGGAGGAGATTATTAGCTCTTAATAAATGGGGTCCAGCTAACGTTCATTCTTTTTTTTCTTTTTTGTAGTTCTCCCATAAGTTGCCCACTTTTGTACCCAAGTGTTTTCAGGGCTCTTGTTAATATAATAAAACGAAAAAGACAGTTCAATTTTTTCCCCATTTCATTTTATTTATTATTTTTTAATTTATGTTCCCTCGCTGCACTCGGTGCCTTCCTCGGCTCGGCGCCCCAAGCGACAGACAGTGTCGCTTGTCCCTACGACCGGCCCTGTTGGAAAGGGAGCTAGCTGGAAATGCATAGAAGTGTTCAAATATGTTTTGCAGCTGAGATTTTGAATTGCCAAATTTTTCAGTAGTTCTTCAAATTTGCACTTGTTTAACAGTTACAAAATAAAGTTTTTTTTTAATTCTGTTATTAGAAAGTTCAAAAAGAAATAAATTGTTTTCCTATTTTGCGTTACAAAATAGAAACTTTGCGTTTGCGCGGGGGGGGGGGGCTCTCCTGTGGATACGGCCTTCTTGCTATTCACTTAAGGCGACTATTACCACTTAGCCCCCCCCCCAAAAAAAAAGAAATATATATATAAAAATAAATCATATGCCTATAATAGAGTTCACTGAAACACAAAGTTTACGAGTGTATTTCAGGGAGATGGAAGAACCATTTGTAGGGGAAGGGGCCCCTACAAGGAAATCAAATTTTTAAAAAAGGCCACAGTATCTCTTACTTCTCGTTTGGAGCCCCTTTACAGCTTGAATCTGTAAAAAAGCTACTTAATTTTTCTTTTTCCTCGTTTGGGAGGCTTTCCTAGCTGGGAGTCTAAATACCAAAAAAGAAAGAAAAACGCCTGTCTTTCTTGAGTGGGGGCCCCTTTTAGGTGAGATCCTTAAAAAAAAAAAGGCCACACATCTCTCCCGCCCCCCTCGTTTGAGGGTTCCTAAATTTGTTAGAAAGTTGAACAAAAAAAGTAATAAGTAAATTATTTTCCTATTTTGTGTTAAAAATCGAAAGGTTGTGTTTGTTAGAGAAGGGGGACTGGGTCTTCTCTGAATACGGCCCTGTTGCCACCCCCTTAATGCCATTAAATGAAATGATTGAAAATTTAGAACAAAGCGAAATTTAAAAAAAAAATCAAAATTTCAAATATCTACCTAATTGTGAAAAATTTGATGGGGGTTAGGGGGGAAAGGGTGAGTCTTGAAGAGGGCTCCTTTACCATATCTGGCCCGGGGCCCACGAATTCACTGATTGATGTGTGGGGACCCCTGATACCACGTGATACCCTCTCCCCCAATGAGAAAGAAATAAACAGATAAATCATATGCCTATAATAGAGTTCACTGAAATACAAATTTTACGAGTGTATTTCAGGGAGATGGAAAAACCAATTGTAGGGGAGGGACCCCTACAAAGAAATCAAATTAAAAAAAAAAAAGAAAATGCCACAATATCTCTTTCTCCTCGTCTGTCTGTCGGACCTTATGGTCCCTGAACCTTATGGCCATTGAACCTTATGTCTGTCGGACCTTCTGTCTCTCGGACCTTCTATCCCGCGGACCTTTTGGACGTGGATCTTCTGCTAGTGGACCTTTTGGTTTTGGACCTACTATAGCCGGATCCCCTCGTTAGGGGCCTTCATTGCTCGAACCTTTAAAATAAGCTACTCTTTCTTTTCTCCTCGTTTGAGGGCCCTTCCTAGCTCGGATTTCGGATTCTAAATAAAAATTTAAAAAAAGCCACACAGTTTTCCTCTTTTCTTTGTTTGGGGCCTGTCGTAGGTCGGATCCTGAAAAAAAAAAAAAAAAAAACCGCCGCACATTTTTTTTTTTTTTTTTTTTTGTACTCGTTTGAGGGCCCTCGGCGATCGCCGACTTCCCGACCTGGCCAGTCCGGTCCTGGTTGTAGGGGCAAGAGGGCACATTACAATATCTTGTCCTGGGGCTCACGGATTGATGTGGGGGCCCTGATACTAAGTAAGCTCCCCTCTCTCAAAGAATAACGGATAAATCAGTCACATACTTATAATAGAGAATAGAAATCAATGAAACACTACGTTTACGAGTCAATTTTATTGAGATGGAAACATTGGGTTAGGGGGCCCTAAAAGTAATGTTTCTCCGGGGCCCCACCTTGATTTATTCAAGTACTGGATGCTACAAATGTGAAATAAGCAAGACTGATGTGAAACATATTGGGAAAAAGTATAATGAAGCTAATCAATAGAAAAAGAAAGAAAAGATTTTAAAAAAAATCAAAATCTGCAAACCGAAAAAAAAAAGCCACGATTTTTTTTCAATCTCTCTCATTTGGGGGCCCTTCGCGATCGCTCACAAACCGCCCTGGTCAGTCCTAGAGCTGCAGTCTAAGCCTGCAAGGTCACACACACCAAAGTCGAAACGTTTCAAGCCCAGTTCCAAGAAAAGTCGAAAAGCCAGGGAAAAGGGTACGTGTTTCGTCCCTTTTAAAAAGAAGCTCTAATTCATGTGAGATGTGACGAAATTAGGAGCTGAGAAAAGGAACTAATGAAATTTCTCATTTTTAATGTGGAGCGTTGAACATTTGTAAGCAGTTTTAGACCCTAAATGGCTAATCCATAAAAAAAAAATAATAATAATAAAAAAATTTGTTTGACATTAACTTTTTAGGCCCGCTTCGCGGGCCCCTTGACCTCTCATGGGCCCCTATGCAATGCATAGGCTCGCCCCCCCCCCCTCTCGACGGGCCTGATTCCAACCTCGTGTGTCTCTCGTGCAGAAAATAAAGTACTTTCCTTGATAGCAGTGCTAGATCTGGGGGGGGGGGCGGGGAAAGGGGAAAGTAAGCCGGGCCTTTGCTGCTGGTGGCAATTTTCGGGGGGGGGGGGGGGCTGTTAAATTCGCTCTTTTTTTTGCGGATTTTGTTCGTTGAAACTCTATACAAAACATTGAACGAAGATTGGTAATGGAAGTTTCAAGTTTTCCCCCGGTTTGGAAAAATCGTAGAACAGAAACTTCTGGATAATCTTAATCAAATTTATTAAACGAAATGTATACATTTTAATCATTTTGAAAAATTCAGAAAGCGAAAAGAAAGATTGATAATTCTTGTGTCGCCATCTTCTGGGAGTTCGGAAGAATTTTTTCTAGTTTCATAAACTGTTTTTTTCTCTTTATCTCACAGGTTTTCAGTGATAATACGGGTGCTTTTTAATTATATTTCCAAAATATTAGAACTCATTTTTTTCTGATGCTCAATATATAAAACAAAGTTGAACTCTTTTGTACACTAAAAATACATCTTATTTAAATCGGAAACGTTTTATTTATTCTAAAACATTTCCATAGCGTAAAGGGTGGAACGCCCAGGCCCGTTATTTGAGGGATCAGGGGTAGTCGATTACCCTCTCCCACCTCGGCTTTTTGAAATTAATGGATTATTTACATACAAAAGTGGGTGTGGTAATTGCTGGTTTTTGGAGTAATTAAATTTGAGTATATACGCGTTACACCCCCCCTTCCCCCCCCCCCTCAGAAAAAAATCTAAATGAAGAACCTGACAATACTTCTAAGTTACATAATATATATACTTTTAAGGTTCAGTGCTTCATCTAAAAGGTTCTAAAAATAAAATTTTTGAGTCTGATGACTTCAATAAGAGGAGAGGGGTGGGAGACACACACACACACATATATATATATATATATATATATATATATATATATATATATACACTGGCGGAAAAAAAATCCCAACACCAAGAAAGACTTGTGTTAGATAAACGAAATTTGGTAGGCGTGTTTATACAACTGAAAGATGACATCGATTGAAATTTCGTGCTCCGCGCATAAGTGTGGCGCAGCTGGCGTCACTCAGAACATGCAAAAAAGGCTTGTTTTAAAAGCGTGTTGTGAAGCTCATGTGTATTATTTTTCCGTGAAATTGGACGAATTGCATTCATGTTAGTCAGGAATACCTTTTAAGAAGACGAAGAAGCCATTATCAACAGCTCACCGAGTTTAAACGAGGTCGTACAATTTGGCTACGAGAAGGTGGATTTTCATTTCGCGATATTGCAGAAAGACTTGGGTGGGAATGCTTCCACCATGCATGATTATTGGAAGCTATGGGCAAGGGATGGTACTACCTCAAGAAGATCGAGTTCCGAGCTGCCACGTGGCACGACTGAGAAGGAAGATCGCCGAATCTTGCGTGCGGCTGTGGCGCATCGTACTGCATCTGCGACTGACATTCGAGCTGCAGTTGGTACCGTCGTGATCCAAGGAACGGTAAGAAACTGTTTACTTCAAGGACAGCTCCGAGCCAGGCAGCCTGTAGCCGGTATTCCATTGACTGCAAACCATTGCCTTTTTCGACGGCAGTGGTGCCACGACAGAGCTCACTGGAAGTCGGAGTGGAGATCTGTTGTAATTTTTGATGAAAGCAGATTCTGAATTAGTGCCAGTGGTGGCTGTATATTGGTCAGAAGGTGGCCAGGGGACCGCCTGCATTCAAGCGGTCTACGGCCTAGACACACGGGACTCACACCTGGAGTTATGGTCTCTGGAACAATTTCCTACGACAGCAGGGGCATTCTTGTGGTTATCCCAAACTCACTGACTGAAAATTTGTCGTCAGTCTGTTAATTTAACCAGTAGTACAGCCCTTCGTGAGTAGCATTCAAGGGGGCGTTTTCCAACCGGATAACGCTCGCCCTCACATCGCTGCTGTAACGCAATGTGCTCTACAGAGT
>JAXGGA010025897.1:0-10011 GCA_038373865.1 Uloborus plumipes
GGCAGATATTAGTAGAAAGATTGAAACACAAAATGTGTAAATATTGACCTTGACATAAGTATACAATGAAATTAAAATACCTTAATTTCATTTAAAGGTACAAATGCACTGAAAATACTTTTTTTAGTTTTTATTTAACGAATGCAGCAAAATGTCGTTAGTTTTATTCTTTTCACTCTCATTCACAACACTGAAACATTCTAGAACAATCGCGAACTTTCTACAATGTTCAAAAATACGCCAATGTCGCCAAGCTTGGCGACAATTGGTAATTTTTCGCCAAACTTGGCGACAAAAACAAGTCGCCAAAAGTGATGACAACTTAGTGATATCTTGTCAATTTCTTGCTAAGCCCATAGACTCCCATGTTAAACCAATGGCAAAGCAGGGAAAACAGCAAGCAAGTGAAATTTAGCATGTAAATTAACATAATAAAAGTCAATTTTAGCAAGATAATAAAAAATAAGGACACAAAATCATAAAAAAAGCACCAATTTACTAAATGTGTAACGCAATCGTAAACCCTCAGGAAAGTTCAGCCATAGACCCACTTTACCCCACCTCAGAAAACACCTCATAATAAATAGTATTATACACTTACTTTTTCTGTCTTTATATGCAGCTGATCCTTAGGTGTTCTATTACAGGTCTGTACTAAAATTAATAGCATTTGCCAATGAATAATGATTCTGGAGGAAAGTTCATAAATACCTATACATATCACATTCAATGAGCATAAAAAAACGCTTTGTAAGCATTTAATTTGCTCATATTGTTATAAATAAATAATTCCAAAAAATTTAAGTTTTAATAAAAATTGTCGATTTTGTGCTGTACTTTTTATTTTGTATTCTTAATTTTTATATTTGTATTTATTTAACTATTTTGAAAGTGATCAAAGATTTTTTTTGTCAAAATCTAATATGCATTCAATGCTTTCTGACGAATGATAATGTTTTGCGGAAAATTCAGCAACAGTTGTTGAAATCATTTCAAGGAGAATATGAAAATGTCTGAAACATCATTCGTTAACTTTTTAAGATTATCCTACTGATAAACGTATTATATCCTTATCAAACAACTTGACACGACGTTCTTTTCATGAGATCAAAATTTAGAGACCTCTATAACCTATCTGGAGAAAGAGAGCCTCATTTATTATTATTATAGCAGTTCTCTTGAAGTGATTTTAAGACCCCTCTTAAATTGACTTTAGATTTAATATTTCAAAGTAGATTTCGTGTGTCTCAGAAAAAAGTCATTCTAATTTTCTAACATTTGGCTTTTGAAAAAAGAAATTAACAAAGAATTTTTAATATATGCTTAACTGAAAGATAAACTCACAATAAGCAGATCAAATGCAGAACCTAATGTAAAGCTCAAACTGTCAGACATTGAACCAGACTTCTAGTTTTTTTCGTTCCATAACTATTCTAGTAAGAGTTTGTCAAAGTTGACATATGCTTATTAAGAATTAGGTTTGCTGAAATAATGTTGTGTCAGATTGTATCAATGTTTGTATTTGGATGTTTTGCAGTTATGTTTTAGCTTTGTATTGTGAAAAAAAAATACCCTAAATTTTGTTTCTTTTCTGGAACTTCATACAGCATAATGGGTTCACGAATTTCTTTTGGGTATTAGAAGGGTTTGGCACGAGAAAAAAAATGGGAACCACTGCTGTAGACGAGACTAAACTAGAGTGCTGTTGACCATACGACTAAGGGAAACGGACTGACAGGCAGTAAGGTTTGTAGTCTGAGAGAAAGTATAATTTTGTTTACTTGTCTCGTTGGTTTCGGATTCAAAAGGTCCCAACATCGTATTTCGTTGATTTATTGTTTCCCTCCCCTCAATAACCTAAATGATTGACCGCAGTGTAAGGAATTAACTGTTTCAATTAGCAAATGTATTTAAATTCATTTTTAATTAATAGATAGTGGCATTTGACCTCCTATTCATTGAAAGTTTTATTCTGTTAAAATTAAGTACTTTTTTTCATTAACCATTTATACTTATTGGTAGCTTAACTTTTATCATCTTGATAAATAAACAGTCTGCCCACGTAAATTACTTCTTAATATCAGGCTAATTTACGAACGGCCTCTCGCAATAAGCTCTCATCCATAATGGATAATCAAGAGTTAAAAAAAAGAACAACAATTATTTCCTTCTTCTGCACTAAACCTTCTCGGTCGGCAAAATTGCAACTGCCAACTAATTCACTTCATTTTGTCAATCGCTTGCCCTCCCCCCTCATTTGTTCCTTTTCATTTCAGTTCTCGTTACCACCGTAGCTCTTCTGCTGTCCGATTCTGAAGGCCTCCATTCGTCTAGTTGCCAGATTTGGCAAGCAGATATCCAACGATCGGAAAGTTCTGTGAAGATCTCCCGCAATTATAAAGGACTCTGGGTCTCGGATAAGTGAGTAGATTATTGCTACTTTCTTTCTGTTATTATCACTGCCTCTTACCCAGCAAGCCAGGGATATTTATGGCACTGTTTTCCGAGTATCATGAACGGAATACTAAACTGTATTTCCTTGTAATAATTGGGATATGGATTTCATTCCGAGATACAAATTGCTACTTTAGTGCAGTAGATATATGCAAAAAGTAAGCGATAGATGGAAGTAATTCCCAGAAATACGATGATTGAACTTTTTAGTTCCTTGTTAGTGTTTTTTTTTTTTTTTGACACACTAAAACTGGAAAAATGTGTGAAAGCAAAGTATGTGTTTTGGCCGCCTTCCTGAAAAAACTTCAAAAGTTTGATCACCATTTTGAAAAAAAAAAAATAAATAAATAAACCATCGTGTGGATCTCAAATTACGAGGAATTTCATGCTGATGAGAATTATGATATTGGTTTCAAAAATATAAATAAATGTCATTAAAAGCAAGAATCTGAGAGAGTGTCACGCCTGTGATTCATGACCTCTCAGATTTTTTCCAAAAAATTACCAAATGTTTATTATGTTATTGAAAGACCAAATCCAGAATGTTTTGCTCTAAAGTTGAGTTGTTTAGTTTTTATGGACCCCTAAAGTTGAAGGTGCGGCATCAAAAATTAAGCGGATTTTCAAGACATGGAAATTGCTGTGAGCCAAAACTCTTACCAGGAACTGTTTAACTCCAATTTTCTTTTTGTGTATAGAATATAGAAGGTTGAAACTTTACAAAATGAGTGTTAAGTTAGAGGTGAGTTGTTGCCGTAAGGTCAGTGAAGGCCCTCAAAACAAGGCATTTTTGACGTTTTTTAGCGTTTTTGAGGTCCAAAAACAGCTTGTACATTTCAGTTGGCACGGCAAAAGTAGTGTCGTTTGAAAGACCAATGTAAGCACTTTAAAATAATGTATAAATAACCGAGGAAAGTTGAACGTGCTTTTAGTTGCGTAAGGCCGAAATATGAAAAATGTCATATTTTACCGATATTCAAACGGTCATAACTTCCTATGCCAACAACATATTGAAATATTTTTTTCGCCAATGTCATACTCTATTATTTGTCTTAACAGAACAGTTGAGTCCTTTGAGGCGAAATGTGAAAAAATTTTTTACAAAAAATTTATTTTTTTCTGTGCATTTTTTGTAAAAAAATTTTTCACATTTCGCCTCAAAGGACTCAACTGTTCTGTTAAGACAAAGAATAGAGCATGATATTGGCAAAAAAAATATTTCAATATGTTGTTGGCAGAGGAAGTTATGACCGTTTGAATATCGGTAAAATATGACATTTTTCATATTTCGGCCTTACGCAACTAAAAGTACGTTGAACTTTCCTCGGTTCTTTATACATTATTTTAAAGTGCTTACACTGGTCTTTCAAATGACACTATTTTTGCCGTGCCAACTGAAGTGTAAAAGCTGTTTTTGGACCTCAAAAACGCCAAAAAACGTCAAAAATGCCCTGTTTTGAGGGCCTTCACTGACCTTACGGCAACAACTTAGCACAAATTTAACATTCATTTTGTAAAGTTTCAACCTTCTATATTCCATATACAAAAAGGAAATTGGAGTTAAACAGTTACTGGTAAGAGTTTTGGCTCACAGCAATTTCCATGTCTTGAAAATCCGCTTAATTTTTGATGCCTCACCTTCAACTTTAGGGGTCCATAAAAACTAAACAACTCAACTTTAGAGCAAAACATTCTGGATTTGGTCTTTCAATAAGATAATAAACATTTGGTAATTTTTGGGAGAAAATCTGAGAGGTCATGAATCACCTCATAATGCTAGGCGTGACAGTTTCTCAGATTCTTGCTCTTAAAGAACTGAAAAGTAATGCTGCGATGAAAAGCACATTTTTATTAAAAATGTGTTTTAATGGAAATATTGCTTATATAAGAGAAATTCTAACTCTACAGTTGGGGCAAACCTAATCTGGCAGCGTCGTAATGCTATGATTGGAATTTGCAACGTTTACACAATATGCCCAGGCTAGGTTTGTCATAACTTGGCTTCTTCAGTTTCTTCATAAACTTGTTTTCGGAACTATTTCTGCTATTTCTACCTAAATAGATACGACATCTCTTCAAGCCCGTCATTTTAAGTTTTTCCACTGAGGGGTCAAAGGATGAAAACACAATGCAATTTCATCGAAAAATAACAAAAACTACGCCCACTTATATGTAAATACATTGATTTCTCAATGTCTGTGGGGATTACAATTGACCCGCCCTCAAATGATGGGCCTGTATAACTTAGTGCATTCCATTAGTCACCAATAAAGCCGTTATTATGTCTGTTTTATAGATGCAGCAGACCATATTCACTAATAGCCCTTGCGTCGAACTTATTTCACACAGGGACGTCATTTCAAGTTTTTCCAGGGGGGGGGGGGGCAAAGGGTCCAAACACAATGCAATTCCATCGGAAAACATCAAAAGCCACGCCCACTTATCGGTAAATACATTAATTTCTCAAAGTCAGGGGGGGGGGATAATTGACCCCCCTGCCCCCCCTAAATGACGGGCCTGATTTCACATGATAGGGGGAACTACTTAATACTTAATGCCCCTCAGGAAAAATATACCAAAATCCTTAAGTAGAGCTTTAAAACCTTGCAACAATATTAAAGTTATACTTGTACACAAAAACTAGCTACTCTTAGCCTTTTTCTCAACCATTTTGTTTTAACTCAGGATAGGATTGTCTTAATGTGGCAAAGTAAACTACTTTAAAGTAACCATTTCAAAGTTTGCATTGTTTGTTAAATACTTCTTAAAAAATTAATGAAGTGTGATTTTAAAGTGTAAGATGCCTTTAATAGACATTACTTTAGTAACCAGATACTGATTGTTTATAATAGAGCAAGTATGTTTTGTATTGATATCACAATAGGGATACTTGATTCCTTCTTTTCGGGGATACATGATCCCAAGGAGCAAGTCTCTCAATAGCAATATGGACTTAATGAAAACAGGATAAATGAAGGGTCAGGGGGAAAAACCACGGTAGTCACATTTGATTCATTTTGAGAAAAATGAAATTTAAACTTTACGAACTCATAAACTTCCCCAGCATACTTGTTCTAAAATGACAATAATACATGGACTACAGTGTTTTTTCACGAATATTGCATATACTAAACGAAATTACACTTATTTTTCTAACAGATGGTAGCATCAGTTTAAATTCAACAAAAAGTGGACTACCGTGGTTTTTCCCCCTGACCCTTCAAATGTTAACAATGGCACTTGCGTCCAAAAGCTTCACTATGTAAAATAAATAAGCCTAGACAAGGGACGAAAAGGGGAGTTCAACCAAGGTTTTCATAGACAATTAAAAGAATGTTGATATATATTTAAAAGAAATGAAGACTAAAAAATAAATTGAAGAATAAAAAATCATGCATTCAATTACATTTAAAAGCAAGAAAAAATAACGTTAGGAACTTTCTGAAGATGAAAATGATTCTTACAGCGTACACGGTTATAATGAAGAATTACATTCCGAACAGCCAAATGAATTTGTTGCAATTTTAGCTTCGTGAAACTACTCTCAGCAGAAATAATGAATTAGTTTTATTTAGGAATTAGATTATTTACAACTAACTCTGTATTGGAGTATAAGTGATCGATCAAAAGCATCATAAATTAACTAAAGTTGCGTTCATTTTTCTGAATTTTCTAGTTGAATTTTAACCAATGTTATTTTTATGTTTATACTTACAGTCATATAAGGAAGAAAGTTAGAAATAGTGTTATTTTTTTAGAAATATTACATAGAAAACTGGAATCTATCGGTCTAATAAAAAGCCAATGTAATTTCTCCGTGGGATCAAGTATCCTCCATGAAGAGATCATGTATCCCGTATGGTGGAGATACATAATCCGTTTATGAAAACATTTAAAAAAAAATATTTTACTAAAATTATCTGCTTACTTTCAAGTAAAAAAAATCTGGTGTGAACGCCACACTACTTCCTTTTACGTTTAAATTCCATAATAGAAGCCTTAAGTGTTAAAATAGTGCCTTAGAGTGAGCAAGATAACAATTCAAACATTTATACTCCAGTTTGTCACCAATCAATGCAAAATAATATTTTACAAGATTTTATTTTCTAAATATCGCCGATTTTAACATAATTCAGTGAATTTTTCACAAAATATCGCTAAGAGCGCCAAATTGAATCCAAATTCAAAAACATAATTTTTTTCGCCACATTTGTCGCCAACTTGGCGATGTGTTGCCAAGTTGGCGGCAAACACCGACTTAAAGCTTGGCGATATATCGCCAAGCGGTAGCACCAAATCATATCACTTAATCTGCATTGAAATTAACATTGATTTACCCCAAGAAAGGGGTAAAAGACCCCCTTAGGATTATTCAAATGCAATCACAAGGGGAGGTGCACAACTAGACCCCCCCTCAGAGCCTACATACGAAACCAGAAGCTTCGGCATACAGTTTTGAGTTATGCGACACACATACATACGCACATATATCCGCACATACATACAGACGTCACGAGAAAACTCGTCGTAATTTACTCGGGGATGGTCGAAATGAATTTTTCGGCTGTTTGTATGTTGTTAGGTATATGCACGTGCTGATCTGTTGAAAAAACTACACGACATTCATTCGGGGGTGAGCAAAGTCAAAATTTAGACCGAAATTTGAGTGAAATTTTTTTCGTGATCACAGTACTTCCTTTACTACGTAAAAGGAAGTAAAAATCTATCAGATAGAGAAAGATATTACCATTTGCCATGTGATTTTTTTAAATTATTATTTTGAACAAAAAAAATTAAAATTTAAAGTAGGGATCATTCTTGGAGGCAATTATGAGAAAACATAATCGATTACGATTATGATTACGAGCGTAAAAATTGGAGATTGCAATTACGATTACGATTACAATCCTCTGCCAAATTGTAATTACGATTACAGGAGCGATTAGATCATGTAAAAAATGTAATCGATTACAATTATTATATGCCGATTATGATTTCGATTACACGATTACTGATTTAAGAGGAATATATATCTATATCTAGAGAGAGAGAGAGGAGGGTCCGAAAATTTTTGTGAGGGAGGTTATGTTTCAGTGCATCTTATTAGTCAAGCGGAAATAAAATAAAGTATGTAAAATTTAAACCTTCTTTAAAATATCATACAATATTGCACAGCAAGTAATATTTATAATTATATTCTGTTGTATTAACAATTTAATTATTTTAGTAAAAGTTTCTTATCACAAAAAATATAAATTTGCCATTTATAAATTGTCTACATATAATCAATATTGGAAAATTATAAAATTCTTAAAAATAACATTCTCAAATGAAATTCTAAAAAAATTCTCAAGAAAATTTAACAATTTACATACAAAAAAAAAAAAAAAGAAACGAAAAAAATGTTTGAAAAATCTATAAATACACAATTTTTTCTTCTTTTATATACTTATTGATTAAAAATATTAGCAGTATTTAAATATGAAGCATAAAGATTAAATTATATGGGAAAATATTTTAAAAAAAACAAGTCAGATTGCACGATTACAAGACTAAATTACGATCATTGAAAAAAGATTACAATTACGATTACACAAGAAATGCTTGATTAAAATTACAATTACAGGATTACGAGTGTCCCATTTCTAAATTATGATTATGATTACGATTACAAAAAAAATGTGATCGATTACGCGGACTGCGATTACGTAAGCGGCGATTACTCCAAGCCTGGTGGCGATCAAGTATCCCCAGTCTCCCCTACAGGCCTTAGCTGCTCTCCTACGTTTTCTACATCTCTAGTCGAAATTGGCCATATTAATGTTTTAAATTTATCAATAAAGACATTGTTAAAATACACACATGGAGAAGATGATATTTCGCAGCTTCTTGTAGTACAGGTGGCAAACTTGAAATATTTAATTTATTTGGTTGTTATGATTTTTTTTTTTTTTTTAAGTAGAGATTACATGTTAGAGGATTCATAATTTGTCCGTTTAGTTTTCCATGAACCAAGGATACCAATGTTTTGCTGCCAATATTTGCGAATCCTCACCTGTTTATCTTTTGTGATTTTAATAAAACAGCGCAATCATACAATACTCACATATTTCTATTCATGTCCCTATACCACCATTGCACATTTACGAAATGAGCTTGCGGTACGTGCTGGTTAAAGTATATATCGCCGGCTTTCGTTGAAAATTCACTAGTAAAAAACTTCAGTTTTGAAACATTGTCAGTTTAAACTTTCAAATTGTTATGGGGAAAAATCTATATATATACAAATTGATGTATGTATATTTGTTTGTATGTTTGTTCTTTATACAAATCCACACTTTTCGTCGGATTTTCATCGAACTTGGCACAGAGGTTCCTTGATGCAGTAGAATTCACATAGGTGCGGTTTTGAAATTAAAAAAATTCAAAAAGCTCGAAAACCAAATTTTTTTTGTCACAAAACGCCCATTTTCTTTCAATTTTGAATATATCGAGTAACTGAGATAAGCTTTTAAGCATACAAATTGATAAAATTTAACACATTTAAGTATGAGTATTTTCCAACAAAGATTACTATTAACAATGAATTATCAATTTAAGGCTCACCTATTTCATTTTAGCATGAAATAAGTTAAACATAATGCAATCCCAAGCAGCGCTGGGTAATAAGCTAGTAATAAATAAATAAAAGAAAAACATTTTACACACCTTTAAATCTTACAAGCCGGTTATTGATGTAACTCTTAAATTATATAATAGGTAATTTACTTCGTGAAGTACCTAATTGTAAGATCTAATTCAACGCAGTGCTTCATCAACTTCTTTTTATGGACTTGATTTTTTTGCCTGAACTCTGTTGGTAAGTGAAAGGAGAATAAATTTTGCATCCCTTTTGGCTGAGAAAATATTGAATTAATTTAATATCGGGCTTTTGAACGTAAAATGACTGCAAGCAAATATTTTGTGTATTCTGGTACATCACAAGCACAAAATTATCGATGCCTACGCAATAATTCTCCCATGCTTTTCTTCCGTTACAGGAAATATTTTTTCAATGCGATTGTCAGCATTCTGTTGCATAAATCGAATTCGAAGAGCGGCCATTCGTTTCTGTTTCACAAACAGTTACAAAACACTGTTCAATTCACTTTTGAAATAAAAGAGCTCTTTGCCAATAGGAAGGGAGAACTCTTAATAAATTTCAGTTACTAACAGTGAATTTTGCATATAATCGCAAACTACTTAGTTCTGCTAGTTGCAAAAGTTGACTGAAGCAACAAAAAAAAAAAAAATTAAAAAATAAAGCATTTATCACTATGTAGACAGTCATCACAAAATCTAAGTTTTTAAACTACAAATTTGCAAAAATATCTAAGACGTGTTTCAGGATTACCAAGAATTCCTCTATGGGTCATTTTCACCATATGCTTACATTTCAGAATTTTTAAGTAATTTTTTTAACTTGCTATTTTTTGTTAGAATCACTAACAGATGATTTGTCACATATTTTAGATGTGTGAAAAAGCTATTGATTGTACACTTTGATGCATAATTAAG
>JAXGGA010025898.1:0-10011 GCA_038373865.1 Uloborus plumipes
GCACTCCTGGCAGCTTCTTCATTGTAAACTAATTGAGCTATTGCTAATGAGTTCCTTCTAAAATGTCACTAGTTTGTGGATGTTTTTTTTTTTTTTTGCATGTATGTGTTAGATTTTTATAGGCAGAATAAAAACAATATACTATTACATATTACTGTTTTTATGCAAAATATATAAATGAAATGCATAATCAAGGTAAGTAAAGCACAACTACTGAAAAAATACTGCAAATATCTTCTTCAATTGTCCAGAATCCTTCATTTGGTAGACCTTTAACACCCAACATACAACTTGTGCATGTAATGGAGCATTCTATTAATTTGAAGATTTAACTGTTTACTCGTGTAGAGTTTAAATCCAACGTTAAAAATGCACAAATATACAGGTATACTGCAGACACGTGTTTCGGGGCTACAAGGAGCCCCTTTTTCAATCCAAGAAGTGTGAGCTTTGATGATTCTTCCTCTTAAAGCTCACACTTCTTGTATTGAAAAAGGGGCTCCTTGTAGCCCCGAAACACGTGTCTGCAGTATACCTGTATATTTGTGCATTTTTAACGTTGGATTTAAACTCTACATCTTTCGCACAAAGGTATTTATTTTCTTCTTGTTTACTTGTGATTTTAAGGAAGAGTTGATTTTCTGTAACATTAAATCAATGAAGAAAGCTTGCGAAGTATCAATATAATAAATAACTTAAGTCAAAAAGACAACTCGTTTTAAATTTTTAATCGTTTTTATTCACTGTTAACGGAGTTTTTAGGCCACACACTAGGCCACTCCTAGTTTGTCCCTCTTTGCTTAAGAGATTGGCTTAATATGTCTAATTTAGTTCTTTTTTTGAAAATGATATGACAGTTTTCGTTTATCTTATTACATAAACTTTTTAACTTTAATTATGTATATCTCTCGGAAATGTTTTTAACATTTTAGATTTTTTTCTCCTATTATTATTGAAGTAGTTTTGGTTTTGGCACATCTTTATATTATTTACGATACTCTCATTCGGAGCCGTATAGCCTATTAAGACTCTTACACCAAAAAACCTAATGCAACCAACCTACTGAAAAAAGTACCACTAATAAATATTTCAATGCTTTTGTGCATCCCCTTCATTGCGGAAAAAATAACGCTAAACAGAAAACTTGACTGAATAATCCAAAATTCTATCATTTACACGGGAACATTTTCTTCTACTTGTAACTTTGGTAAAGGATTGGTTTTCTATAAAGTTTACTAAGTGAATAGAGAAGAAGCAGTATGAATGTAATGAGTAATTGAAGTCAGTAAAGCATAACTTGAAAATTTTTTACCAAAAATAGCTGCTTCAAGTGCACAGTGAACCCGCTTCATTACTTACACATTTAATGCTCAGCAACAAACTTTTTTTCGTGAAGCAAATTCTATCAATCCCACGAGTTATCTATCTGAATGCGGTTTTAAGGAACGGTTGAGTTTCTGCAACAGTTACTTTATGGAGGAAAAGTGGTGAATATGAAATGAGTGACCCAAGTTAAACTATAAGTCTAAAAATATCTAAACAGCTATTTGTATCAATTGTTCAAAAGTTGTGTCTAAAACCACAACTCTTGCAACAATTGATACAAATAGCTGCTTCAATGCTAATGAATTCCTTTCATTAGGAAGAAATAATAGCGCAACCGAAAACTCGTTTGTCAATGGAATCATACGAATAGAGTATATTAGTAACTTTTTTATAAGAGTTAAAGAGATAATTGCCCTAGTGCCATCGCTCCTTGTTATTGAGATTTAAGGTGGGAAGACTGGCAAATTTAAAGACTTGCTAACTTTGAAAGGTATCACAGAAATTCACCATTTGCATGCTACTGGACATTCATCTGCAGATCTTTTTAAAGGTGTCTTCCATTGCAAATCGAGAATCGTTAATCTTGGTGACTTGAAATTATATTTTTTTTTATAACGGGGACAGGAGTGTAAATAATGTATGCTTCAAAAACATGTTATACTCTTTTAGTAGCCACTTTTTTAGATGTTTTCATAAATAAACCAATCAAATGGTTTCTTCTTACGGATAATAGCATTGGGCAAAGCTAGCTTTTGTTACTTGAGATTTTGCGGAAGAATTGAGTTTCTATGAAATTTACTAATAAAATATATAAGTTAATAAATACTGAGCAATATGAATGAAGTAAATCACAACTAAAGATGATCATTGCAGCCAACAGCTGCTTCAAGGATGCAACGTGCCCTTGATGATATACATATAAAGTAAGACAACTAAATTCGAGCTTGAAGCATTCGATCAATCTTACGATTTATACATTCACCTGTCTCTCCGAGGGAGTATTGACTTATTGAATATTTTACTTGTGTATTTTTAATGTACCAAGAGTTTTTATTTTTAGCTTTGCATATATGCTAATTAAAATTAAAGGAAAAATAACTGTAGCAAGACAATTCTTACTGGGGAATAGCAAGGGGAATAAAATTTTCAACTTTCTAACACCAACCTTCATTATAGTGAACAATAGAATTCACGAATTTGTGATAGTATGCTTAATCTGCATAAACATATTTTACGCTGAACTTACTTAATTGTCAATTTCGTCTTTTCTTGCAGAACAATTTTCACAAAAGGTGTGGGCAAAATTTTGCAGACTCGTCAGAGGTTTATGACCAAATAACTAAGAATTACGATGTAAATAAGTTTTGTTCTGTATCTTATCATATACAGTTTTTTCTGTAATGATTGATAGACATGCAAATCGACTCATTAATCAAGCATCCTCAAAGATTTGACAGTGTATGGCTATCATCTTGCGCATATTAGTATATCAAAAAGTGATACATTCATCGTTTACAGATTTCGCAAAAATGTTCCCCATTTTGAAAAACGGGAATATTATGTTTCAAATATGATTCTAACCCTGATTCATTATTTTATACAAAACGAGATATTGTGCATTTTAAATAAAGTGTACACCACTTTGAACCAAAATCGAGACTTATATATTATATTTTCTACTTCAACATTCACTATGAATGTCATGAAAAGTATGTTTTGGTTTTTATATTTAGCCATTACTTTCCGTGTATGGAACAAAAAAAATATCATTTAACTGGTTGTTCGATATACGCTTTAGTCAGAGCAATTCGCCCAACGAAATACAATCCATGCAAATTGCATTAAAAAAACTGAAACTGCTGCATAAACTTTATTTTCTTATCTTCTCGATTTTAATTTACTGCTACTGAAAATGCGTTTGCAAATTCCGTCAAAAAATATAATGTAATTCGATATTTAAATCATGTTCAAATTTATAATTTGTTTTTGAGGTAATCAAATAAAGACAAATTTTAGAAAAACTTGAGTCCTCTTCATTATTAGTTAAATATTTTATTGTTTCGTATTTATTTATCGAGAGTTTTTTTTTTTTTTTTGAGAATGTTACATCTGAATCAAATACGTGCAGGAGCGAAATTTTATTCAGCAATTTTACATTTTTAACAATATACAGCATACAATCCTAATCAGTGTTTCATGTATATACATGTATATCGTGATTGAATTACTCATTAGAAAAAAATAGAAATTTCTTGAAAATAAGCAGTCTTAATGTCACAGAAGGAGTTGTTTTATACATGTTAATTTGTAGAAAAAAGCTACTACCGTTGGCGTAAATATCTAATTTTCAAAGGGCCAAATGCTTGTGTTTATTCCATCGAAAAATCTACTAATGTTTGAAAGGTTTTATTAGTTTGCTTTTGTAAATGATATAGAAATCGTGCTACATAAAATTGTTGGATAAAATAAATTAATACATTAAACCGTTTCATAAGCAACCCTGTTGAATTAAAAACAATTTTTTTTTATTTACAGATTCCTAAATGTAATCTAATTTGTTTGTTTTGAAACTGAAATTGGCCAGATGCATTTTTTTTCTTTCATGCGTAATGTCTTCTGCGCGGAAATATATTTTACCTCACTAAAACTTTTAGAGCTTGTCATTGCTTGCTTATTTAGAACAATTATGCAATACAGAAAAATGTAACCTCTCTAAATATTTAAATTACCAATTTTTACAATATATTCATGCTTAGTTAGTACTTACATAATGCATTAATTATGTTTTTGAACAAGACTCTTAGGATTTAATTACCAATTTGCCGTTAATGTCGAGACAAGAAATTTTTAAAGTTTCAGAATACATAAAATACTGTTTACTCATAAAGTTTAATAATTACATTTTCCCAGGGGATCACATGTCCTTGCGAAATTCTTTAAGTGAATTAATTATCGCGGTATTTGAAAAGAGAGTGCACTGAACAGTTTATTACTGTGAGAAGTGTTAGAAATTCTACAGAGACGATGCGATATAAGACGTGAACACAAGATGCATAAAATATTTCTTTAACAATTTATTTTAAAGTAATTAGTCATGTTTTTTCGTACGAAGTCAAGCATTTAGCTCTTTGAAGCGGATATTTTGCTAATTTGCTTAAACAAAATAGTATACGTATGCTGATTCAAAACTGTATTTAAAAAATGTAAAGTCAAGTTGAAGCACTTGAAAATGTATATTTAATACAGGAATATAAGGTTGAAAACGCAATGTTGCAGAGATGCATGCCCGAAAAGATGGAAATGAACAAAGACGAAGCCGTTTGCTAATTGAGTAAGCAGATACGATTGAGTCACAAGCTTTTAGGTTTGAAAAAAAAAGGCTTTGAAATTTGATTAGGTATCTCAGGTGATACCGGTGGAAATTAAAGCATAAAAGTCCCGTTTGGTGTCATTTTGTTACAGTTACTGAAATGCTGTGTCTAATTCAACTAAACTCATGCACTAGCGGTTCGATACCATTGACAGAATTGTTTATAGTACAATTTTTTGAATTTGCAGAGTGTTAAAATCTACAATTTTAATCATTTTCTCGTAGTAAAAATTGCTACTAAAAATGATTAATATTGATGTAAAATGGTGCTTTAAATTAATTTAAAAATTAAAACTTCATGATAAAATTCATAATGAATGTAACTCAATTGAATTAGGTTAAAATAAAAGTTATAAATAAAATTGGCACAATTACACAGGCCAACGATGAAAAAACTTTTTTAATGAAAATACCTTATTCTTATGTTGTTTAGGTTGCTGAATCCAAATATGATGCTTAAAAAGTTGTATCACCCACCATTTA
Source organism: Uloborus plumipes (assembly GCA_038373865.1). Classification (NCBI taxonomy): domain Eukaryota; kingdom Metazoa; phylum Arthropoda; class Arachnida; order Araneae; family Uloboridae; genus Uloborus; species Uloborus plumipes. Next base: position 5,180 of record JAXGGA010025898.1, read on the forward strand.
TTCACATTTTATAGTTACATTCATGAAATAAAGAAACATTTTTAGAGTTTAACAGCTTTTTCATAGTTAAGATAACATGAAAAAATAGGTCTAATGAACAAAGATGATGTTGGCAGCACTGCTGAAACACATGCTACAACATGATGGGGTATTACTGTTGGTCACTTCACCGGGAAGTTCAGCAAGCTATTCATCGCAGGAAAAGCTACACAAGAAGCTTCAAGGAAAAAAGGGAACGAAAATATAAAGCAATTTCAGTTGACAAGTGAACCTTGTATCATCACATAAAATTACTATTCCAAGTATTTTACTGTAAATACAAACCATTTTTACGATTCTACAGTGTTTCATTGATTTCCCTATATAGGGGAGAGGGGGGCACATGTGAACAAAAATGACATTTTTGTATATTTTTCATTATTCATTTGAGATATAAAAGAAACAAGTGCTGTACATGATAAATCACACATTTACTAATACTTTCATGCAGTTACCTTTCTTCTTCAACATTGAATTCCACCCAAAAAAATAAGTCCAAAATATGTTAAATTTTGTTCACATCTGCCCCAGTGGAGGGGCAGTTGTAAACATGCCTGGGGCACAAGTAAACACGGGTACATAAATGGAAATAAAATACACCTAAGCATATTTTTAGGTATACTGCTTGTTACACATTAACAAACACTTACAATGAAAATATCAAGTTAGTTATTCAATGTGATTAATTGACTCAATTCAACGAACATTGTAGCCTTCAAGTTTTACAGAAAAAGAAACAGAAGATGCAGCTGGACATGTGCCACCTAAAACTGAAGGTGGTGGTAATTTTAGCAGAATATCAATAGAGTGCTTACCATCGATGTATCATCTGCTTTTGGAAACATAAAAGTTTCATTCATAGTGAATTTTTTTTTTTTTTTTTTTGTAGTGAATTCTACGAGGACAAAGTCATTCACAGCTACATTTTCTGGTGCAAGGTTGACTTCAGCACAAATTTCTTAATAGTTGCGGTCTTTAAAACTAATATCGGACTCGGCGTCACTTACTACAACTTTTAACTACTACAACTTACTACAACTGTTCCTTTTTCAACAGTTTAGCAAGTTTAACTTTCTTTTCTTTGCAACTCTTGCAAATTTCAATTAAATATTGAGTATTGAAACTTTTAATTATTCAGTATTTATTAATTAAACTATTCAATATGTAAAAAAAACAACTATTTTTTAAAATTAAAATAACTAAATACCATTATGGGGCACAGATGAACTGTTCACATCTGCCCCTACATAAAGTGTTCACATGTGCCCCTTATCTCAACTTAGGCCTAATTTGGTAAAAAACTATATTTTTTTCTTCAATTAAAAAAAAATAGTGCATGAAAACTTTCCTAATTAATGCCACTTTAAGACGAATAAAGTTCAAATTACAAAAAAAATAGTGTTGGATGTGTTTTTACTCGGAGAAATAGAACATAAAAGTATATTGGCACCTCCCAAAACATAAGATCTTTGATAACTAAAAAACAAAATGATTTAGATTTTTGAAATTTCATGCAGGATATAGTACTTGAGTTACCATCGACATAAATTTTTTTCAGATTTTTCTCTTCACGTTAACTGGGTAAAATATCGTTTGTTCACATGTGCCCCTGTTTACATGTGCCCCCCTCTCCCCTACTGTAAATGTGTATTAGACTATATAATAAAATACATTTTGCTTGGAAACTAAGGGTGATACATAAAAACTACAAGCAGATTTGGATTCAGCACATAAAAATCTATCAAGATCAGCTATTAAAATTAAAAAAGTTTTCAAAAAGGTTTTTTTTGTTGGCCTGTGTTATTGATCGTATAGTGGTAGTAATTGCTTTCAGACATTTAAATCAAAAAATGGGAATTAATTCCCTTAATTAAAACATACTAAAATACTCTGAATTATGAAAATCAACTTAACTATGATTATAAAATCATTTTAACTTTCATTTTAACTTAATTCAATTGAGTTACATTCATTATGAATTTTATCATGAAGTTTTAATTTTTAAATTAATTTAAAGCACCATTTTACACAGAGCATTTCTAACTGTAAGAACTTCAGTCCTAGGGCTCGACAGGGATTGTTCACAAGCAACAAATTTAGCAAACGAACAATATATGACACTGCAGGTAAACCCAAAAGTAGCAGCAGACAATGGGAGAAATGATAAAATGCATACAACAGACTTTTCAAAGACTGATATCGCGTTGTAGCACTGCCAGGAAGTGGCTCAGTGGTTTTATGCTTGTACGATAAACTGCACGATGTATACCTTTAACGTCTACTCACCATAAATTGGTTTATTTAGTAGGGGAGAGCGGGGCTAAAAGTTCCGCGGGTAAGTTGTTCCCTTTGAAATAGCTCAGCTAAGAAAAAAGATACATGTATTTTGTAAATACGTCGTGAAATAGAATGTTATAGCGCACAAATGGCGGCCATTTTAGCCAGCCCAGTGGCGTCCGGTGTATCAAAAGCCGTGCACGTGCATTACTGATTTACGAAAGTAAATATTTTTGTTTTTGGTGTTTTTGGTCTTTCGCCCTAAATTGAATAGTTAATTTTTAGCTTTTTGTTTTTTTTACATGAAGATAGATTGTGCACCTTTATATCCTACGCTGAAACTATTTATGTTTCGTTATCTAACCTATAATTTAATGTTTTAAAGACATGTGCTTTTGGGGCTAGTTGTTCCCTTTTTTGGGGGCAAGTTGTTCCGCGGAACAACTTGCCCCAGAAAAATTAGCAACTATCCCGAAGAAACGTCTTGCCCTATTCATCTGAACCAGTGATGCAGTGACTTAATACACATATAAATAAATATTATATGCTACTGTGAAGACCGAAAGTGAGATTTCATCAAACATAAATCCAGAAATATTCAGTCTATCCGATAGATATATATTAGATATAAAATTTTCGAAAAGCGAACCATGTAAGCTATCGAAATATGTTTCATACTTTGATATAAAAGTCATAATTTCGGAGAATCGTATTAGAAGTTCTAGATAGCTCCCTGTTATAACTGAAGACTGAACCAATTATCTTAGCTTATTAGCTGTTGAAGCTGTTAGTTATTATATGTAATTTTCATTTGTTGCACTGTATTAACTGTATTTTACCATATTAATGTGTTATAATTTACTATTTACTGGATGCGTTGCCCGGCTTTGCACGGTCTACCTTGAGAATAAAACTTTTGTCAAGCAACGCGTGTCTATAAGTCCCGATTGCATTATTAAAGTCGATATTTTGCCGGCATCTAGTGCAAAAAAGAAATCAATCGACAAAAAAAGTTTTAAATCCCGTCGTAACAGGAAAAGCCTCAAAGCAAAGGTCTCATCAGAAAGATCGAAGAAAATACGTCCTAAAGGAAATTTTCTCGCGCAGCTTTGGAAATTACTAACCGCTTCACCCGGCAAAAAGATACAGGCGTTTTTAAGTTAGTAAAAATCAATTTCAAATTGGATTTACAGAAATCGTCTGTTCTAATTAGCGTGAAAAAAATGAATGGTAAAAAAAAAAGTTGAATAAAAATGGGTTGCCATTTTTTTTCTTGAGCGTAAACTAATTTTCTAAATATGGCCGATTTTAACAGCATTCAGTGGATTTTTCGCAAAATATCGCCAATAGCGCAAAAATTGAACCGAAATTCAAGAAATCATTTTCTTCGGCAAATTTGTCGCCAACTTGGCGAGCTGTCACCAAGTTGGCGTCAAACACTTGGCGACCAAAAGCTTGGCGATATATCGTCAAGTGATTGCGCCAATTCATATCACTTTTGTCTACATTAAAATTAACACTGATTTACCCCAAAGAAGGGGTAAGCCCCCCCCCCCCTCCGGGAACATTCGAATGCAACCACAAGGGGAGGTACACAACTAGACCTCCCTCAAAGCCAACATAGTATCAAACTAGAATCTTCTACGGTATACAGTTTTTGAGTTACGCGACATACCTACATACGCACATGCATACAAACGTACATACGGTCATACAGCCGTACATAAAGTCATACTAATATCAACCATTGTTTTTTGAATACAAATTATGTTTTTAAGGAGTTATTCATCTCGCAACGTGGTTAAATTCGAAATCAGCATCGTTATTCATCGTCTTGTTAATATCGGAACAATTTGCCCCAACCACGGAACAACTTGCCCCAAGACGGGGTTAGTTGTTCCTTTTCGGCTTTACTTGCTATAAAATTAATTATTAAAAAACCTTACAAAATACAACTCAAAAAACAGTCTGTATATCAAAGGGACATATAATACTAAGTTTTAACCTCGGAATATTAATTCTAGAACAAAGTTTTCAAAACGAATTTTGAGCTTGATCAAAAAACGGAACTTTTAGCCCCGCTCTCCCCTACCGGAAACTCCAAATTGTAGCATGTACGGAACTTTTTAGAGAGACACTTGGAAGTAGGTAAGTTACTGGAAGTAACGGTTCCTTGGCTATAACTGGCACTACGAGAGCTTATTTTTGATACTGTGTAATTTTTATATGCAATCTCAGTGTAAACTTGCGGAAAATTCTAGTGTACTTTGGCAAAAGTTACAACATAGAAATTATAGTAGTCCGTGGAGTTAGTGCAAACATATTTCATTTCCGGATACCAGTCTGAAATTTTATGTGGGGCTTAAATTCACATAGGAGGTCAAAAAAACGCCGGGAGACACTTGATCGGAGGTCAAGGTCATTCCGTGATGACGTCATCAAAATGGCCGCTTTTACAGGTAAATACGTTCGTTTAACTGCTTAAAACTACATCATAGATTGAAATATTGCAAAAC
>JAXGGA010025899.1:0-10010 GCA_038373865.1 Uloborus plumipes
AAAAAAAAAAAAAAAAATTTTAAAAAAAAAAAAAGTGCTTGGGATTTTGTTCTTTGAGAACAAGAATCTTTCAGAAGCCATATTACACTATAAACTCTAAGAAGTAATTTGTCTGGCCCTTAGAATGTTTTTTTTTTTTTTGGTTTTTAAGAATTTGTAACTTTTGTCATCGCATAGACATATTCTGTGCAAACTAAGTTGGAGATGTTGAGCACGTTAAATTTGCTTCATAACAAAAATTGTTGCTCATCTGTATAGTATACAATTAAGTTGAAGTGTTTATGGGCTCAGTATTTTTTATAAGGTATGCATTTCGAATTGAGACATTCTTCTTAAAACACCCTGTATTCAAAAAGTAAGTAAGCAATCAAAATAGGTGTAAAAAATTCTAAAAGTGGCAGTTTGTGTATATGACTTTTAATCTAATGAATAATTCTTAATGTTTTATAACAAAAAAGTTTTTTGTTTTTGAAAATAAATATAGAACTTGAGATTGCTTTGAAATAGCATCATATGAATATTTCTTTTACAATGATTCAAAATTTGTCTTCAAAATATGTATTTTCTTGTATGTAATCGTTTGTCATGTATGTGAAGTTACTCTTTGTATTTTTACAGACTCATCCAAGTCAAACAGCTTTCATGTCCAGTGTTGATTTGCACACTCATTGCTCTTACCAATTAATGATGCCAGAGGCCATTGCAATCGTCTGTGCTCCTAAATATGAAAAGTAATGTTTGTATACTTTTTAAATGTAAATTTTATAATGAAATATCTTTTTTTCTAGAAGGGATAATGTTTTGTTTAATTTTTTAAAATTTTGTTTTGTATCATGAATATGAATGTGTTTAATTGGGTTCCAAACCTAGTATAAGGCATTTTAGTCCTAAAATGGAAAATTTTATTTTGTCGCTAGGGGCCGGTTGACAGTTTAAGTTTAGTAGCCATATTGGTAGTCACTGTAACCTGGACTATTTTATACTAAAACAAAAAGGCACTTCTAACAAGTCAGTGGTAAAAGAAATTATTGGTATAGGTGCAATTTTATTCATTTGTATTTCTTTTTCCTCTGAGCCCAAAGGTGAGTTCAAACTTTTTGTACATGTCTGCAAGTTTGCTTGCCAGTTCTTGAGAGTGTTGGGTAGGAGAAAGAAGCAAATAATGGCTTTTCTTATCCGTTAGCGGTATGGAGGATTTTACAGTGATGACATTATGACATATTATTACACATATGAATTTAGTGATTATTTAGAATTGTATGCAACTGAAAGTTGTGCAGATAATTTTATTTCTGAAATAATTTAATGAAATCTTTGCATAAAATAACATTTCTAATTTAAGAAATCATTGTAGAATGCAGAATATTTAAAAATGAAAATATGAATGTTTTTTCATACTTGAAAGGCTTGGAAGATGGAGTTATACAACAAAGCTAAAATTTAGAGTAATTAAAGTTCAAAGTTTTTTTGTTTTCTGGTTTTGAAGTTACATGAGCGAATGAAGTTTGTCTAATGACATCTACTTTTTAATGTGCCAAGCTTTGTCTTCTTACTTGTAGCCATTGCTTAACTTTGCCCAGATTGTATTTTTAAAAAAGTAATTTAGCCCGTTCATCCTCTAAACCCTTCAATTAATATAAAACGTCATGGTAAAATCTGGAATAATTATACGAACAACAAAGGTGTTGCACTGAAACATGTCAAAAAATAAGTTACCTTTTGTTCTCAAGGAATTTAGAGAACATTCTTGGACGAATAATATAATGTTTTAGGTGATAAAATGAACAACCGAATATGAAGAAGTGTTTATCAATAAAAATTCTTCACATCACCAAGGTGCAATTTTTAATAAATCAAATACCTCTGTATCCAAATATAAATGAATGTTTGAATTAAATTTTCTACATTGCAATTAGTATATTTAAAAAAATTTCAAAATATCTAGGTGAAAATGGTTTCTAATAACAAAATTTGATTTCATTTCAAAGTTACTTTTAGAAATTTATCATTTGGATCAATCATGGGTCTTGGTTATAATCAGTTGACAAAAAAAGGAAAAAAAAAAAGCTTCAATGCGATCTAAAGCTTTAGGGATCAAACTTGGTGCCTAGGGTTGGAAATCTAGGCGTCAAATCTAAATTTTTGTCACAAAACGTGACTAACGACAGCTTATTTCTAATACTGGTCTTGACTCCAGTTTTTCACAATGAACTTTTTTCTTCCCGTAAAATATGTCAAACAGTTTAAACATTGCATTGTAAAGTTTATTCTTGATTCATTACCATCAATGTTTGTTTTGTGTAACAAGATCATCTTATTATTCTTTTCCAAGGTACGGGAACAAAGGATGGACTATTGCTTTCTTGTTCATATTAGTGGGAATTCTTAATGGAAATTGTAAATCTCTTTGTCAGTCTATTCAGCTTTGTTATAATTTGACGTGCTGTAAGCTCTGAAATTTTGAAACTGACCCCTTTCCCTTTCTCAAATTTTGAAAACTTCGTACCTACCAATGTGACTGCAAAAATATTAGAAGACTAGAAGATACTTTACCAGTTGCATGCTAAGCCAGTCATTTGTTTCTTGCAGTGAAACCTTTTTTCTTAATTCTTGACAGCATTTTGCTTTGCATCAGTTTTTCTGTGAACTGTGCCCCATTTTGCATTTCTAAATACTGTAGTAGTCAATGTATTATAAAGCCGTTTCATATGTGCCAATCATGCCTGAATCTAGGTGTAGTCTTCTTCTTTTTCACTTAGCTTTTTTTCACGGTATTGCATTATTTGGGATTGCTTAATCTGTCAAGTTCAAAAACATTTTCTTGAAATACCTGTACATAATTAATTCAGTGCATTAATTTACATTGTATAATGTGCCTATTTTTAAATAAAACTATTTATCTTGCATTATTTTGAATGTGTTGAAATTTTGAAAATTGTTTCTTTATAATTCGTTCTTAAGCTTGAGTAATGTACTCTATATTTTAAACAAATGTCCTAATTTGATTTTAATTGGTTTCTGAATTGTTCTCATTCCTTTTCAGTACTAGCATATTTTCTTTGACTCCTGATTATGGTGTTGATTATATTTCTCAGTGCAGGCAGAAAGGTTTTCACCCTCATCCTAATGAGCCAGTTATTTATGAAGTAAGACTTATTTAATTATGAAATTCTTGAAATGATTTTTTTTCCTTCATTGTTTGATGAAACTTGATGGGATGATATCAGATGTCCTAAGCTAACAAACTAACTTAATGTGTTATGGGACTGCACCCATTCTTACCTAGTGCTTAGATTACCATGAGTTTCATCATAAGTTTTTTTTTTTTTAATTTGAGCTTCAAGACGTTGAACCATTGTTTACTAGATAATGGAGAAACAATCCTGAAAATTCCTCCTAATATATATTTATATAGTATTATAAAACAATTATAACATCATATTGTTGCTTCATGGAAATAGTAAGATATTTTATCTGAGAAGTAGCAGTAAGATATACAACTGCTGTTTTGAAGTGATGATATTAAACAGCTTTTTACATATTTCCATGTAGTGTAAAGGTCATTGCTAACAGTTGTATTAAATTTGTCAGTTTCCCATTAAAACAAGTACTAAAATTTGCTTTTTACTATTTATGAAAATTGTTTTCTAAATGACCATAATATTTCTTTACATAATGAATTTGATCTCTTTTTAGGAAAGTATTCATGTGAGACTTGATAATCAAGCTACAATCACAGTTGTTGATCTGAGAAAATAAGAGATGGCATTAAATACTACTTGTCTAGTCGAGCTATATAAATTCTTTAGTTATAAATACTTCTTTTGAAATTTGTTTAAAAATTGCTTTTTATTTTTTACTTCACACCAGTGTTGGTTAAAGTAGTCTCAAAAGTTTCTTCACTGCTCTGCAGGAGAATATTTTAAATTTGATTTATTAACATAAATAACAGTAAAAAATAAAGTTTCCATTTGTATTTCTTTATTTAACCCTTTGAGGCCTGTAATGTAAAATTACTGAATTGAGACATGTTAAAAGCAAGTAGATTCTGTTGAAGCCACTGTGTCTGTTGGTTGAAAAAAGTACTTTAGACTTTGTTCATTGAAAAAATATAAATATAGAAGTGCATGAATTGGCAACATGATTCACATGTTTGACAAAAACAAAATTATGCTAATTAGATAAAGAATATGAATCCAATTAGTTTACTTCTTATTTATTCCAGAGAAAATCCTCAATTGTAGTACAGAAGCAAACCTACTGGCAACTTGTTTGTTTATTTTCAATTTATCTTTACCATGAACAGTGTAGGTGGAGTAAAATAAATCTAGTCTGCCTCAAAGGGTTTAAGTGTACGACATATCCATTTAGAAGTTTGTTTATTTATGATAATATTGTATTTACGGAAGTTAAATTACTCTTTCTGAACATTCCAAGTATTGAATTATTTCGCGATGTAATTTTTAGGGTATTAAAAATGTCATAAAACTATGTAAATATTTAATATATTTTTAAGCAAAATATGAACTTGGGTATGTATTTGACTTATATTAATCCTGTGATAGAAAAATCATACTTTGAAAGTATTTTATAAAATTTATTTAGTTTGAATTGTAAATATTGGTTAATTTTTAACCACTTCAATTGATCACAAATAGCTTTTATTGTTATTTTTTAAACTTTTAAAATTTTCTTTTGGTTGATGCAGTAAAACAAAAATTACAAGTGTAAACATTAAAAATAATAGGGGAAAGAAAAATCTTCTCTTACCTAATAGTTGTAAAAATAAATGAGATAATTTCATAAATTTAATAAACTATGATTTATTTTGCATGAAATACTCATCTTAATTTCTACTAAAAAACATTTTGCAATTAGGTTATTCTTATTAAAATATATATTATTGATAAAAATAGAATTATAATACTTTGTGAAGGATTAAAAATAACACGATTGAAAAGAAGCAAAGTAAATCTTAAATTAGATATACTTTATAATATTCAAGACTTGTTTACATTTCTTGTAAGTTCTGCGTCCAAGTAGCTTAACTCTAAATTATTATCCGGAACAATATTTTCAGTCACATGACATGCTAGACTCATAACTTTTTAGCAAGGAATAAGTAATTTCATGTGAATTATTTTAAAATTATTACTTTACATTCAAAGTTTGTTTTATAATGATACTAAAAAGATAATTCTGTTGCATGTAACATTTTATGAATGCAAGCTGTGATCTTTCTGTTTTGTTAAATTAGTATTGTTTGGCAATAAATGTTCCGTGTGTAACACACATGTTGAGGCCTTACTATGTTGCCTTTGATTATTTTGTTAATAAAAAGTATGATTCATACAATTTTTCTGCTGTTTGTTAAATACTATTATAGTGTAAATAAATTATAACAGTTTGTTTGTTGCTTCTTCTCTCTTTGTGTGTGCTGTTTTCAACAGAAACTTCTTAAAAATGAAAGCAATGTCAAATAACGCATCCGCTTTTGCTAGAGCAGCAAATTCGCCGCCACGGGGAGCATCCTCTACACACAGTTGCCAAAACAATACTTTTAATGAATGTCATCTCTCGAGAAGAGTGGAAACTAATCCGCTCGTGCTTTTCGACCATTATTATTTTTAAACTATAATAATAACTCATTGCACATACCGTAATGTTATATAGCATAAAGCCTTCCTGATTAAATGGACTATTCAACCCAAAAAGAATTTTTCAATTCCAACCAGTAGTTCCTGAGATTAGCGTGTTCAAACAGACAAGCTGTTCAGCTTTACATTATTAGTATAGATTGGAGTTTTTTTTATTGCAGTTTTCGCCAAGCAGCTAGCAACATATAAAAATCAAATTGTCTTTTTCGTAGTTCTTCTTTTCTAACTAACAATAAACAACAACATAGACCTGATTTTGTCCTTATAAGGGCACCCCCATTCACTTCATTCATTCAATAACAAACAATAAGAGGGGTAGGGGGGGATTTGTCTTAGCAGTGATTCGTTTTAAGCTAGTTTAAATTAACAAGGGTTAACTGTATGGTTCAGAATATAACCATCAGGAGGTGCAGCAGGAGGGAAGGGGTAAGAGCTAACCTAACAGTTGAATTCTGTTAATATGAAGTGCCAAAAATTTATGAAATTATTTGTATTAGATATTATTTGTAATAATCGTAAATAAGTAAATTTGGGAAAACATTAAAGAAATTCATATCTCACTTAAAAATGTACTACTATATTCTATTATTTTAAAATTTCAAATGCAAAACAACAATGTTTAAAACTCATTGACAGTAAATCATCGTTAGTTATTTAATTTTTTTTTTAACTTGGTACTGGTAGATATTGAAACTAGTGGTTAAAGAAAAATGAATCTTTTTTATCACATATTTTCATTTGTTTTCTGCTGAAATGTAAGAAGAACATCGAAAGAAGAAAAAAAAATAAACACGAAGTAACAATCATTAAAATACATCAAAAAAAAAAAAAACGCGAATGCAAATTTCAGAAACATCGAGAGCAAAACATCGATAATTATCGTAGAATTTTTTTTTAAATGAGTTTAATATTGCAACTTCTAAATAAAAATGAAAACTTTTTAATAAGTATGCTTATCGTTAATTTTTCATAAATAATTATCATCTATATGCATAAAAGACTACTTTTGAAAACGTATGTCCGGGGTAATCTTCCAAACTACTGAACCGATTTTAACCATTTTTTCACCGTAGATAGCTACAGTAACAGGGAGCAGGATAAGCTATAATTTATTTCTAAAAAGCTTAGTTTAAAAAAGTTATTATGGAAAACAGTTAATTTTATGTCATTTCCCCATTAAATGATTAAATTTTCAACCCATTGTTGCAAAAATTTGGTGCCATGCAGCAACAATATTGATTGTAATCATATTGAAAATTTTGAACCAAGGCTTCTCTGGAGTAAGTATGGAATTTATTGCCTTCTAAGGATTTTTATATTTATCTGAGCCAACAATCGCTAACGGGTGAAATAAAAAAAAATTGATTTTGGCAATAGTTAGAGAATAGAAAGTGTTTATAGTCAAAAAAATTTCTAAATTAGGTACATAAGATGTTTTCACCTCACCAATGTTGTCACGAGGATAGAAACTAATAATGGGACCTATTTAACGAGCAATATTTGGAAATGGTTAATTTCAGTGCGATTGATACTGTAAATATATATTTATTTTAATGTACCAAGCTTATAACATTTCCTATTTACTCAAACATTATTTGTAGCTTGCTATTTTTTTTTAGCTTGCATTATTTTTTTTTTATAGTTTATCCATAACATAGCCATTGTTTACAGAAGTAGCCATTATGTTTATAGATATACACTTTAGTGTTGGGAAATTTATGAATGAGTTTCACTAAACCACCCTACACCCACAGAAACCCGGGCAGGGCCGGGTACCCGGCTAGTCATTAATATAAAACATAGACATCGAAAACAACATCGAACCCAAAACATCGATGTTGGAAAAACATCGACCCTTAAACATCGATGGTAAAAACATCGATGTTTCCAAAACATCGACATGGATGTCGCAGCCCTATTACCTATAGTTTAATACGAGATAAACTATGTTGCCATCTCATCTCAAAACAGCAATCAGACATTTTAGCTTCATAACAGTAGTAAGATAGCCAGGCCAGTCATATTGTGGGGGTCAGGAGGAGAAAATTACCCCTACCCCTCTGATTTACAGAAATGAATGCGTTTACAAATAAATGGTTGTTGCTTTGGTCGCTTTTCGGCATAATTTGTATTCAATATAACCCTGTGGTCCCTCGCCCACCCTAAAAAAATTCAAAATGGCATGTCTGATCATAGCCTACTATCACTGTAAGATGATGTTGTAAATACTAATCATAGTTTATTTCTCTATAAATTTACGTTGCCCTTATAGGATAGATCTGGCATGACTTCCCTGTTAAAAACTAACTGAAAGATAAGATTTTGTTCTTAGTTACAACCACTAGTGCTACGAGCATCTATGGGAGGGGGGGGGGAGGTTACAAAAGCCTTTACATGTACATAAAATACAGTATCACCTCTGGCATTATAGGTTAAAAAAATGGTTTTATGAATGGACCTCTAATCCCCTTCACGACGTCCCTGTAAAACTTTAAAGCCAAAGATAATGACCTATTTTATAGTCATTTATTACTCTCCCCTTAATTCTATCATAGTATTTACCAAAGAAGCCTTTTTCTGAGAGAGTAGGTTGAATGATGCAATTAATGTTCTCAGTTAAAAAATAAAAACACTTTAAAGTAAAAATTTTCGTAATTAAAGTTAACTATTTTTGCCACTTTAGTAAAAAGCTGACAAAAAGGTATTTTTACCGGGACGGTTTCTACCGGTTTTTTCCACCTTCGGCAGAAACGTGCCAACCCTAGATATATTTTTTTTTTCTGATAGTTTTCCTACCAATAACATTTTCTGAGTATGGAGTTTCAAAACAGTGCTATTTTTAAGTTTTTCGAAAAGAAAAATTCAAACGTTATCATAATTTTAAAACGAAACTCTTGTTTTTGAGCATGGGACATCGAGATTGTCTAACATATTTCTGAAAGTCATTCACATAGGGCAGTCGCGATAAGGGAACATGCACTATATGTCACAAAATATGATTAAATTACTGTTATTTCATAGAAACGATGATGCTGATGCCGAAAATCAACATTAAAATTCCAAAAAATCATTCACTAGAGCGTGAGAAGCAATTAAAAAGGGAGATTTTTGTAAACAATGTCACGTGACGAAAAACGCTCAGCCATTGGTCCACGTCACAGAATACGATTCTCCCAGTATCGCTGCCTTTGATGAGACAGTCAATGCGTTTTCCACACGCTGTTTTGTATTATCGTTATATTCGGAGCCCGGATGGTAGTTCATTTTTTGGCGTTTTCTTCGTCTTAGTTCATTATACAAAGAGTTTTACAGCTCTTTAAACGTTGAAAAGTTTTTTATAAACTTTTCAGGGCAATTTTTAATGTTTTAGCTCATTTATGAAGTTTGAGCCAATTTTTAAGCAGCTGTGTCTTCTTATCAGTTTAGTGGTTTATAGTCATTGTTCACTTTAAAAGGGAAATGGGGGGGGGGGGAGGGGATAACCGAAAGGTACTCTGCTTCACAAAAGAAAAGGAGCGTAGTAAAGCTGGTAGATCAAGAACAGAACAGGTTTGCGTTCTTTGACTACATTCCAATCCTTTTCTCATTCTTTCAATCATTTTCTTGGAATTAGATTTCTGGAGAGTTCTGATCACTGAAAAACACCAACATTTTTCAAATCGGAAACCTAAAAAAGTACGTGCGTTAATTCTCAGTAAAAATGTCCAAGTGTTTACCACTGAAATATTTAAAATGTTTTCAACTTCAGCTGCATTTTTCGGGGGGGTTTTGTTGTGAATTTTCGAAGCATGCTTAGTTTTATTCAGTCATCTAACTTTTGAAATGTAGTTATAATCAATGATTGATGCGGGTTTTTTTTTTCTATATCTTCATATTTATTATTATTATTTTTTAAAGATTAAAATGACTTTTCATTTAAAATGATGGAAGAAAAATTCATTAAAAGGCAGGACGATAATTGTTCAATGTTGGCTAGCTGTACGCTGTATCCATTTTCAGAAAAACACCCCGATTTCATATCAGTAGAAATCAAAAGAATTTGAGCAGTAAGATGAGTCAAAAGCTTTTATTTTCGCAAAAACAGGAGTGTTTAAACCGATAAATAATTGAGAAACAAAAAACAGTTTAAAAATAGTTTTAAAAGGGGTTGGATGGGGGGACACACTTCAGGGCGTGACACCCAAAATGTGTAAAAGAGTTTATGAAACTTCATAAAATTTATAAATTTGCTTTCTTAAAATGTCATTAAAATTTATTTTATATAGAATTTATGAAACGCAGAGCATCGATACCATTGGGGGGGGGGGCACCAAGTAACACCCATGCGTTGTTTGAATGAAACCAACCAAAAAT
>JAXGGA010025900.1:0-10009 GCA_038373865.1 Uloborus plumipes
TATTTTTAATACACATAAATGCTTGTTTCTTAACTTCGGAAAAACAAAATCTGTCATGATACTCAGAACGATAAGGCTGAATTGAGCAGCCATTAGCGAGGCGCCCACATGCGGTGTAAGTGTTGCGCGCGAGTTTACGACGAGACTTTGCAGGGGGGGGGGTCATATCACAAATGTGACAATTGCTAGGGGCCCTGAAAGGAATGTTCTACAAATGCTTACTGTAAGAGCAATGGACAAAGGGGCTCCATAATCTCCAAATCCACCACTGTACAACAATGGCTTCAAAAGGATAAAAAAGGGAAGTATATTTTGCATTTATAACTTTTATTTATCATCTCAATATCCATTTTCGTGGGCATTTTCAACATTTAAAACTATCTTCAGATACATCCATGGGCATTCCGAAAGTAGATTGTAGTTGTACTTTTTGAAAAAAAAAAGTTGCAGCTATAGTTAACTATATTTTTAATGAAGTCATTGTAGTTAACTACAAAAAAATTTCTGACCACTGCTTGAGTAATGAAGCAAAATTTTTAAAATTCCAAATGTCTGTCTAAACATTAATAAGTTGTTAGAGGATGGAGTGTTGTAGGGGCGAGGGCCTGTTACAATATCTGGTCCTGGGGTTTACGGATTGACGTGGGGGCCCTGATACTAAGTAAGCTCCCCTCCCCCAAGAAAGAACGGATAAATCAGTCACATACAGTGGCGTATATAGGTTTTTATTTCGGAGGGGGCCCATATAATCAAGCTTAGCCCCCCCCCCCCCCAACTTCCTTTTTTTTTCTATTACTGTAAGACAGGTAGAAATTTTCAATTAAAATATTGTAATTTTTGGAAAAGATAGGAAATTACGAAGTTTTAGGTTCCTTCTAAAACTTTATTTCAAAATTGAAATTATTTATGCTACCTTTGATGTTGGAGGATCAAGACTCCTCTGGGAAACTTACTGAAACTTAAATTCTAAACACGCAATTTCAGGCTATCTTTAGTGACGTTAAAGGAATTGAGAAGACTCGGGGTATCTCTCCTGAAATATTTTGACACTGAAGCACAACTCAGGATATATTTCTTCATGCGATCCATTATAATTCGGGATTCAAAACGTCGAACTACGTAGGAACCGCGTCGAACTATATTTTTGTGCTACTAGGGTGAGTAAAAGAAAAGAAAATGAGTTTTTTTTTCAACTGAAGTCTCATTCAAGATATCTTTGGGAAGTAAAAGTTCAAAGACCCTCCCCTGAAAGATTTTCGATGTAAAATGCGCAATTTCGCGTTCTCTTTGGAGACGTTAAAGGACAAATAGTGGTTAGGGATATCCCTCCGAAAATTTTTTAAATTGAAACCTTAAGCCATCTTTACTTTAGACCATCTTTGATAGTAACGTTATCAAGGACTCTCTCCCGAAATGTTTCGAAGTTAATGTTTTAAAAACATTTTTATTTAGGTTGTCTTTAATACCGTCAAGAGAAGAGGCAGGATTCGAGCACTGTGCCCCGAAATTTTGCGGCATTGAAGCTTCAAGAATGCAATTTTAGGCTCTATTTTTTGAAACTGAAGGTTCAAAACTTTACTTTTAGCAGAGGTGCCCATTACCCCCAAGAGCACAAACTTATCATCCAAGAATTCCACGAAGATCCCTCTAAAAACGAGAGCCACACGTGAAAGAAAACGAAAACAAAAACTTTTAAAAACGCCCCTTAAAAATAATTCAATAGCGCCGCTTACGCCATGATTCTTGATAGGAACAACTGCTTTTAGGCTTTGTCTGACAATATTTAGGATAATTTTAATGATTTAGGGACTCTTCCGGAAATTTCTGAGCATATAGACTGTAATGCGGGAGCTCTCTCTTTTCTAAAAACACATTTTAGAGCTAAAGACTATAGAAAAGTGAGGGGGATATCAACTACCGTTAATTGTTTGAATTTTAAATCTCTAAAATGCCATTTGAGGCAATGTTTGACCAAGGTATTGAAGAAGAAGCGGGAAAAGAACTCTCTTCCGAAAATTTTTGGGTATTGATGTCTTGAAACTGCAATTAAATTACACGTTGTAAAAGCGAAATTTTAAGATCTCTTTGAACTCTTTAAGGGGGGTCATGAGCCCTCTTTGAATTCATGCTTGGCGGATATACGGGCCTCGACTTCCTACCCTAAACCCGCCACTGACAAGCACTCTATTCTTTAATTTCACCACTCTTAAAGAGATTGAAAATTACATGCCCTTTCTAGCTCGGCCGGCTTGGGACATTTTTCGATTTTTTTTTTTTTTTTTTTTTTTTGTTCAGCTGAAAGCTTGGAAATTATTTGTGAAAAAACAAAAACCGTAAATGATTGCATTTTATTTTAAATTTCTTGCTGGGAGGTGTACTTACACTTTATTTTAAATTTCTTGCTGGGGAGGAATAATTATACACTTTATTTTAAACTTCTTGCTGGGGAGGAATAATTATACACTTTATTTTAAATTTATTGAGTGTAGCATTATTTTAAAGACTCTTATTTCCTGACTGACTAGAAAAAAAGAGGGAATGAGAAGAAAGAGAGAAACGTAATTTGCTGACTAATAATCTACATGTGTTGAATATTTTTCATTTAAAAATTTCTGTTCAAAATGATTAGGATTTTTTCCAGGCGTTTTCTAATTGAAATATATTCATTTTCCCAAGACACGTTCTTTTTTCTCTTGAGTAAAGCGCAAGGGCTCCCTGATCCTCTTGAGTTGCACCACTGCCTGGTGCCATCTAATAATTTTTTATTTATTTATGCATTTCAAGCTAAAAGTATGTAAATAATTTAAGAGTAAACTTAAACCGAATAATAACTACCTTTACAAAAAAAAAAAGAAAAAAAAAAGAAAAATACGAGCTTTTCGGGGGGGGGGGATAGAAGGGAAAGACCCTCTGGAAAGACCCCCTTGTATACACCTTTGAAAACAATGTTAATAGAGAGTGGGCTTTTTTTTCTTAAGGATTTTTTTTTTTTTGAGCAAACACGAGCCGAACACCTACTTTTGAAAAAATATTTCTCGATTTCGGGGGGGGCCCAGGCCCCCTCGGCCCCCCCCCCCTTAAATACGCCCTTGGTCACATACTTATAATAGAGAATAGAAATCAATGAAACACTACGTTTACGAGTCAATTTCATTGCGATGGAAACCCTGGATTAGGGGCCCCTAAGAATAATGTTACTCCGGGGCCCCACCTTGCTTTATTCAAGTACTGGATGCCACAAATGTGAAATAAGCAAGACTGATGTGAAGCATCCTGGGAAAAAGTTTAATAAAGCTAATCAATAGAAAAATAAAGAATAGTTAAAGAAATCAAAATCTGCAAACAAAAAAAAAAAAAGCCTTGATTTTCTCCCCTTTCTTTCTCATTTGGGGGCCCTTAATGCCATGGGGGCCCTTGGCAATCGCCCACAAACCGCCCTGGATAATCCAGGCCTGCAAGGGCACACACACCAAGGTGGAAACTTTCCAAGCCCATCAGTTCCAAGAAAAGTCGAAAAGCCAGGGAAAAGGGGGGTTTCGTTCCTTTTAAAAAGAAGCTCTAATAGATGTGAGCTGTGCTGAAAGTAGGGTCTGAGAAAAGGAACTAATGAAATTTCTCATTTTTAATGTGGAGCGTTGAACATTTGTAAGTAATTTTAGACCCTCAATGGCTAACCCATTTAAAAAAAAAAAAAAAAAAAAGAAAAAAAAAAAAAAAAAAAAAACGGAAATTTTTCGTTTGATATTAATTCTTCAGGCCCGCTTCGCGGGCCTCCTGACCTCTCACGGGCCCCTATGCAATGCATAGGCTTGCCCCCCCCTCTCGACGGGCCTGCCCCCCTCCCCTGGAAAATTACGCAATGACGTCCCTGCTGTGATGATGTTATTAAAAACATCGTTTCCAGTTTTGAAAAAGTGAAAGCAAAAGACAGAAACACTACTATTTGACTTGAGTAAAACCAACGCCTCCTAAATACTAAATGCCTATAACATTTGCTTCGCTACCGTAGAGATGGGTTCAACATTAAACGCCACCTTGCGGCAATCCGATGATGTCGTTGTTATTTTTCGATTGGTTAATTTTTAAATTTAAATTCAGAAATGAACCAATCGTTCCTTTTTGGAAGAACTCCGGTAGATGGCAGTGTATCGTGAACCAAGGGAACTTTTCAGCTATTGGCGATGGATTCAAACAATATTCGGGTTAAATTTTTTGATTGGTTGATTTTTAAATTTAAATTTAGAAATGAACCAATCGTTAATTTCTCTTTCTCGAAGAACTCTGGTAGATGGCAGTGTATCGTGAACCTAGAATGAAATCTTGCTCTGTGCTAAAAACCGGGAAGTTTCAGGCATTTAGTATTTAGGAGGCGTTGGTAAAACTGACATGTTTGTAAAGTAGATACAGTAATCGTAATTACAATTTTAAAAATAAAGATGATGATTATTTATGCTGTGCAATAAATCGATAGGGGACTCGGTGGCTCAGAAGTAGAAATTTCGATTCGAAAGCAAGAGATCACGAGTTCGATTCCCTGAGTGTTATTTCCTCTCTTTGTGCGTAAATTTTTGTTGTGTAGTCTTATATGTTAAACCCGATAATGCCTGACTTTTTTTTTTTCCAAAGATATTTTGTATACTGGTTACAAACAGTGTTTAGTGCACAGGAGAAATAATAAAAAAATTTTATGTAAAAAATAATTGTTTTATTAAGGAAAGAAAAATCGTCCCTCAAAAGTTACGATAGACCACAGAGGGTACATGCTTTTTTTACTATTTTTTTTTTCTGCCTATGATATAATATTTAAAAAGACATTTTATAAGAAGAAATAAAATCAGCAATTAACATAAACTGGGAAGCTGGGAATAACTTTGAAAACTTCGCTTTTTTTCTTGAAATTGTGAGCGATGTCATTTTTCATAAAGACTAGGTGACCCGTGCGGAATTCCGCAAAAAAAAAAAAAAAAAACTCTAAACTTGAGTTATTCAGGTTCAAAGATTTCAGTCCTCGATTGGATGTATTACATTTGGTGTCTTAGTTTCGCTCCCCTGCTAAGACGGTTTATTTTAAAACATTATGGTTGTCGTGGTATAAAACAGAGGATACCTTTCTGCCCCCATTACGATAAAAAAACCAAAAACATCTTTTCCTTGGCATTGTAAAATCTTGTACGTTTGCACAACATCGCCATCAACTGCCGTCGTTCTGACAACTTTTCAAAGAGATCAAAGACATGTTCACTTTTACAACTACTACAAAAGTGATACCCTATATTAAAATCAAATACCCAAGGCTACTACTAAACTAAATACTAACGTTATCGCAAAACTACCATAGTATTTTGAAACAATAAAAGTTACAATTAAGGTTTACCGAGCTAAGCCTTTGCTTGAAATGTCGCATTTAAAATTGATTTGAACAACAATGGTAACGATTTTAACAGTTGAGCAAAAAATTTAACTTTTTCAAACTTCAATCGCTTATAAGTCGCTTAAACGTGGATTTTCGAGATTCTCGTTACGCGGCGCTAGCGGAGAAACGTTCTAAAGAACGCATTTTTTTTAATCTTTCGAATGAAATCAAAATGGAGACGATACGACAATTATTTCGCTAGATAGAGTCAATTATGTGCCCAAAAATTGAAGTTCGAATAAAAAACGAACCGACACTTTTTAGAGGGTGGGGTCTAATTTTCGTCAATAGCCCGCGGGATAAGCTTCAAAATCATAAATTTTCGTGCAATTCGATAAAGAAATGAGCGAGTTTCGACCGGGTATAGGATTCGGCTTAGAGAAATAATATATGGAGATCATATTAAAACTGCTACAGAACACGCTTTACAATGGTTATGTGCTACAATCTGTTAATAACGAATTGAAACAATACCAAGGTACTAATTGAACACTATTATTTGGTTGAAATTTTCATTTTGGGGAAATTCAGACCTCTTTTTGGACCGTCCCTAAAAAGGGACGCTAGGCATTAATGGGTTAATAAAAGAAGTCTAACCTCTTGAGGCAATGGTACAATAAATCTTCATAGTGATGACCGAATAACATATGACACTACAGCAATAACAATAACAAAACGATATCTGTATTAGTGCGATGTGGAAACCCACTTTCAGTGAAGCTAAAGGCAAGGGCGGATCCAGAAATGTTATAAGGGAGGGACGATTGATTTTTTTTCTTACTTGCTCATTTTTTTCGCCGTGCATCCTTTTTAACCGACTTCGAAAAAGGAGGAGGTTCTCAATTCAAAGCGTATACTTTTTTTTTTTTTTGTTTGTTCGCACATAACATCTGATCTACTGAACCGATTTGGACGATTTTTTTTTAATCGATAGGGGATGGTGTAACTTAGGTACCATGTACTCATATGACGATATTTGTTCACTAGAAAAAAAGTTATGATTGAAAAACTAACATTTCATGTCATTTAAAACAATATGTGCTATCGTAAATCCTTACTTCAATCAGCGACCCGATGGTCAAGTGGTTCTGCGCGTCAGGTTGAAGTTCCTGATGGAATGAGATCGAGTCCAGGTCTGCAAGGATTTTTTCGAACAACTGCATGATTTTTTTTAAAAATGATTTCAATGATTGTAATGTCCTTATGGCTGGTACACCTCCCCATGGGGATCTACCCGATATTTTTTTATGGTACAAAATGACAGTTTTGGTCGGATCTTTGTTAAAATTGGCAATGGGGTCCTTCGATTCTGTATAATTTTCTTATGGACGTTTGCGCCATTTTTGGGGCTTTGAATCGATTGTGGCAATAAATGGTTTTTGATTTGCGGCACTTATATAATTTTTTGAAAAATTATATACACAATCAATTATATTATGTTAATTTTTGTACCTTTATAAAATTCTGTATTTTATACCTTGTATTTACGTCAAATTCAAAGTAAAATTAAAAATAAAAAATTCTGAAGATGATAAATATATGTCAAATATTAATGTAACTATTTTTTGTGATTTTCATATTGGTTGTAACCAAAAAACATCATTACAAACAAATAAAATGTATCAAAAACCATGAGTGTTAAGTTACCATTAAAGTGACACAAATTTTTAAAAAATAAGATTTTGATTTGTGGTGTTTGAAAAAAGCTAAAGAGTCCACTTTAGTTGAAAATTATTTTCCATGAAATGCAAAAGCTTGCACCAATTTTCCAAGTCTTACTCTAACCTCTTCTCCCACAATTCAAATTACTTACTTTTACTTTCTACTTTTAACCGACTTCAAAAAAGGAGGAGGTTCTCAATTCAAAGCGAATGTTTTTTTTTTTTTTTTCGCACATAACATCTGATCTACTGAACCAATTTGGACGATTTTTTTAAATCGATAGGAGATGGTTAACTTAGGTACCATGTATTCATATGACGATATTTGTTCACTAGAAAAAAGTTATGATTGAAAAACTAAAATTTCATGTTATTTAAAACAATATGTGCTATCGTAAATCCTTACTTCAATCAGCGACCAGATGGTCAAGTGGTTAAACGCGTCGGGTTGAAGTTCCTGATGGAATGAGATCGAGTCCCGGTCTGCAAGTTTTTTGAACAGCTGCATGGTTTTTTAACCATATTTTGATTATTTTAAGTGAATTTACACTAAAAAGAATGAAATAAAATATTTTGGAAAAAAAATAGAACCGACTTCAGTTGGAAATTGCTCTAAAAAGTAAAAAATAATTTTTTTCTTTAAACACCATCGAAACTACTTTTAAACATAAGTTTTGAAGTCGGCGCAAAAACAATGTATAGAATCATACGCAACTACAATTCAACTATAAATATAAATTTTAATGGATTCATTTCATTGATTACCACACATTCGTGTAATGGTACAAATATGCTGCTTTTAATTTTCAATGATTTCCCTGAAAAAATGTTGGCAAAATATGGTTAAATATCATTTTACCTATAGTTTTTGCGCCGACTTCAAAACTTATGTTTAAAAGTAGTTTCGATGGTGTTTAAAGAAAAAAATTATTTTTTACTTTTTAGAGCAATTTCCAACTGAAGTCGGTTCTATTTTTTTTCCAAAATATTTTATTAACACATGTTGATTACAAATGTTTCGCTCTTCCATTTCGAAAAAATTCCAGATCTGAGTTCCGAATCCCCACACTTTCCCTTAATATAATCAAAGATCGACTAAAATTGCCCTTTTTGAACTTCGAAATCTGAAAACTGCTGCAGATGAGTCTTTCAAGGGAGGGGCGATCGCCCCCATCGCCCCTCCCTTGTATCCTTTGTCCCCCCCCGATGGGGGCGATCGCCCCTCCCTTGTATCCGCGTTTGGCTAAAGGATGAAAACGTAAAAATAAATCGTGTGTATTCGTACGAAAAAATTCACTTGTTTTCACTATTAGGAAATTTGTTTCCTTCAAAATACAGAAGAAAATTAGTTTACGAGTACAATTATTTTTTGAAGATAAATGAATTTAAAGTATTTCTATTGTCTTTTGATGAAATAAAAATTTAAAGCTTCCCCTTAAGCTGCAGCAAATTTATATGAATGGAAAAATACCAGCTTTGTTCCTGAATTGTAAGAAAAAAATATTTTTTTCTGAATAAGAAATGCAATATTTTTGCTTCAGTGATCTCAAATTTGAAATAAGGTTTTATTAAGCTTAAACTTTGGGGAGACAACGAAAAATCTTGATGAGTGAGGGATATAACGATGTCCGAATTAACCAGGGTTTACGATATTACACTTTGAAAAGTTGGGAGATGTCTCCAATGCCTACCTGCCCGATTTTCTTATGTGATAGCCATGGGACGGTAAGGCCATAACCGGACGGTCCCGAGTTCGATCCCGACCAGTCGAGAATCCACCGTGTTCACTAATGGTGACTGGGGCACGTTAAATATGCTCGTGGTCACAAAGTCCTCCGAATTCCCATTCCAAATCAATACCTCTGGAGAAACTGGACCAGGGTTTTTTCGGCTCCTGGTCTAAATCAAAAAGCAATGCGCTTTTCAGGACCCCATCCAACATGCTAAACCACGTGTAGTGGTAGGTACGGGGGGCCCTGGAGTGAGTGAGTGTGTTCAAAATCGGGCCTTAAGCATACTGCTGTGCTGAGCACAAATGTCGTATCTGCACTTTTTATCAAAATTGAGGCACTGTCACCAGGTGGTTCTTTGTCACATATTTGAACTAAGTTCAATGTTTCATAGTCATTTGTCCATTGGAAATATTTTTGAAAAAAAAATCTGAAAAAGTTGCATCTGCGTGAAATACATGGAGGTGGAAAATTTTAAACTGCAACATCTCATTTTGAACTCATCTGCAGATACGACTTTTGCTCTCAGCACGGCAGTATATGCAATCAGTAAGATATTTTTCCTACAATACTTTGGCAAATGTTATGCTACGAAAAATCTAAGAGTATATTCCATTTATGAAACTAAATACAGTGAACTCTCACTTATGCGCCTGCCCTAGGGACCAACAGAAAAAGGCGCATAAGTGTAAGAGACGTATAAGTGAACAAGCCTATTCAAAGGACTAAAACGCAATATAGGTTCTAATGAGAGCATTAATAAGAATGTTTCTATAGACAAGGGACATATTATTACAATTTGGAAGTTACCGCACCGTAACTATAATGATTAAGAGAAAACAAAAGTTGTAGCATACCTAATTGCAAACTGTTCCCTTTAAAACGATGCATAATAGATAATTGTCCCTCTCCGAACTCTAGTTCATGCGGAAAAAATGCCTTCCGTGAGCAATAAAGGCGAAAGATTAAAGAGGAAAGTAAAGAAAAATTCTTATTTTTTAAAGAAAATAAATAAATGTTCATACATTTTAGGGAAAATTCGGCGCAAAAGTGAAATATTTATCTTTAGAGCGACGCATAAACGAATGATACTATCATTATTTTGCTATGGAATGTGCTGGGACCATTTAAAATCGTCGTATTAGTGAAAAAGGCGCATAAATGAGGCGGCGTATAAGTGAGAGTTCACTGTAGTTATAAATCGA
>JAXGGA010025901.1:0-10006 GCA_038373865.1 Uloborus plumipes
GGATACTGTAAAATTGGGGAAAATACACCTGATTTTTAAATATAAGAAGGTTTGTTCTTGCATATGAAGTTTTGCAGTCTATGAAAATGTGATGTTTTCTAGCATTCCACGTGCAGCCCGCCTTAGAAGCCAGTAGCGTTGCCAGATTGACAAAAGTAATTTTTTCCTACTTCCTATGATCTTACCTTTCGAAAAAAAAATTCACGGTGAAAAATACCCAATAGTATATTTATGAAGAATTTCTTTGTACGGTCGAGAAGTTTTGTTCCGATTGACCCCGCTGTTCCTATACACCCAATTTTACGGTACCAACTTTTTCATTTCTATTCAGTTTATATTTGATAAATGGAACTAAAGCTAAAAAATATTTCTTCATTTTTTACGTCCGACACCATGGAATTGCCCATCAGTTACTATTTTTTTTTAAAAACAATTTAATTATTTTGTAAAGGCCATTTTGACTTCCTTGAACGGAGATCAGGAAGCAATTCTGTGGTCAGATGGCAAAAATATTAAAAGTCACTTTCTTCACTACAATAGTTTTAAAAGTACAATGAACCAGGAAAAGTCATTAAATTTTCTTTCAGCATCAAATTTCCCAGCATTTATTCAGAATTTAGTATAATTTGCAGCGGTAGTTCATTTTTTGACGTACATAAACTTTATAATGTAAAACAAAAGAAAGAAAAAGGAAAAAAACAGTATAACATTTTGCAATCTGACCACACACTTTATGCATTGGTTTTTACCTCTAATTTAATTCTTTAATGTCATTTCGGTATTCCTTAAGTTTGCAACATAAAAAAAGCAAAAATTTGGCTGTTGAAATTACGTTTCAAACTTTCAGTTTAGAACAATGAATAATTTAATTAAAATGATTCATTGTTCTTTTCTTATATTCTGTTTCGGTTTGTGTCAAGAGTTTAACCGCGTTGTTCCTACAAAAATGTGTTTAAAAATTTAAAGAATAGGAACTTCTCTTTTTTAATAATTTCTTCTGTGTCCGGGAGGGGGAGGAGGCGCGGATTCTACTGACAAGATAAATTCATGACTATTGATTTCCTTCAGACGATTGGAGTTTTGACTTCAATTTAGTGTTCGTTTTTGTGTCCTTGTTCTCGTCTTTGTTTTGTTACAGATTTTCTATGCTGCTCAAAATGAAGTTTAAGTTCAATCTTTTGGTTCGTTTATTTTGGCAAAACTTTTCAAAATTTTATGTCTTTTACTTCTTAAAACATTTTTTTTGGCACTTTTTCCGACTTTTGACAACTCTTTGGCGAGTTGGCCGAATAAGGCTCTTAAAAAAGTTTGATCTTACGGATGCACGAGGGTTGTTTTTTTTTTCAATCTCCGATTGCACAGTGTGAAGGCCAGACATGCGGCAGATGGCCGGTGTGTATAGTAGGTGACTCTGCATCTCTCCCTCTACACAATCTGTCACTGGTGAGTCCGACATGTCATTTTCTGTTCATCTGCTGTGACATAAACATGGCTGTCACTATTGATTCTCCCGCCAAGTGTGAATTGCGAAGTGTTTTGCGAATTACTGCAGATTCTTATTGTGAAATTTTGCAATGCTTACAGAGAGCTATTCAAAACAAACGAAGAAGCGTTCTGACTTCTGGAATTGTTCTGATTCATGGCAATGCCCATAGCGCCCGTGTAACCCAACACAATCATAGCGCTCGTGTAACCCAACGGTTCTTTTAGCAATTTCAATGGGAAATTTTTGAACACCCAAATAAAGTTCCGACCGAGCGCCAAGTGACCTTCATCTGTTCCCTGAACTGAAGCAGGGACTTGGGGACCCCTGCTTGGGGTCTGGAAAGGTACTGTACTTCCAAAGTGGTGTGGAACCCAAAGACGCCGTCACAACTCACTTCCAATCATTGGCGGCAACATTTTACGAGGAGACTATTTTCAAGCTTGTTCACAGTTATAAATGCTTCAATCGTCAAGGTGATTATGTAGGGAATTGTAGGGGATTGTACCTTACTTTTAGATAATAAAATATTTTTTGTGTTTGAGTCCGATTATTTTTTATAGCCTGTCGGAGGTTGAAAAAACAACAACCCTCGTACAAACTGTTGTTGGGGATCGCCAAATTGTCGGACGTAAAAAAAAAAAAAAAAAAAAAAAAAAAAAAACGTCCGAAACCCAGATTTTAATGAGAATTATTCAAAAAAAAAAAAAAAAAAAAATAAATAAAAAAAAAAAAAAAATAAAATAGGTTATAGCCATGAAATTAAAAATCTTACTTTGCAAACAAAATATATGTATGTAGCTTTGAAATTATAGGCTCAGCGTAAAAATTTGCGAATTTTAGTGTCGGAAGTAAAACAGTTAATATGCCCCGGTGGAAATTCTTCTACAAATCAAAATTGATTTTATTTTTATCAATTTTTTCAGCATTACCTGCTGTGTGTTGTATATGTATATGGTTATTCATCGTAATTCACTATATTAACTTGCAATTTTGGGGGAAAAACAGAGCTTCTTTGAGAGTCTCCAAACATGGTTGAAAATACTCAAGATCTTGACTTCCGTTTAACATCTTGTAATTTATTTAAAACTGAAGTTATCAAATTTTAAATAGGTATTTCAAAAAATGCAACTCTTCACCTTTAAAATGATACCTTGTTTGTAAAAAATATTAATTTTGAAAATTTGATCGTTGCGTTGACCTTATCGTGGAATTGCCCAGGAGACAGATACAAGTTCAAATATACAAATATATGCTTCTCATGAGGGTATGCGGGAAGCATTTAAGCATACCGTACTCGATTTTGGACATGCGAAAAGATGCACGCCTATCATTGGTCAAATTGCTGTCAATCAATCGCCTATCGCCGCCCATAGGTTCGAAAAGTACGGGAAGTGAAAGAAAAATGTCAAAACAGAGTGTAAACGTCGTGCTAGGAGGGGGGGGGGGTAGGTATTAGCTGCCTTGTCATCGTAAAATAAATAAGCATTTATAATTGTTAGAATCAAGCTAAAAAGTGTTTTATTTCAAAACTAAACATAGAAATAACTTCTATGCAATCATCCCAAAACACGTAGTAGTGCCATCTATATGTTTACACGGAAAGCAATTTACGGAAATGCAATTTTCTTTTAAAACTTAAAACCAGTACTCCATATATATTGGATTACTGTTCTTAATTGACAGGAAAAATGAATGTTCGCGCCCTTCTAAAACAGTGCTGAGAGTGCTACAAAAATACTATATTTTATATATTTACATATTTTTGATTTTTTTTTTTTTTTTTTTTTGCGAACAAGATAGTATTTTACAAATTTATTTCTAAGTAACAGGGGGAAAATATAAAATTTTTACTCAAGTGTTTGTGCTTTAAGGTATAGATATTCTTTTATAATTACTCTTAATGCGATATGTGTCCATGCATTAACATCTGTTTTATCAGTTCAAGAATTATTAATCATTAGACAGTTAAAAATGTTCATATACATTTTCTTTAAACAGGAATATCTATAAATCATTTTTAGTGATTATCCGACTAATTATTAATAAAGAAAATTTCCAGATAACTTGCCTCGATGATGTATCTCGTGCGAACAAGGTACATAAATTTTAAATAAAGAAATTAAATGATTTAGTCCCCTTAAAAACCGTATTTATTGGGTTTCGTTTAACATCTCGTCTAATTAAAAAAATATAAAAAACTTTAGTGTTGAGTACTTAGTGCTACCTTAGTACATGAATTTTTTCCCTCTCTTAATTTTCAGTTACATCAAATATTCATGGAGTAAAAAGAATGCAAGTCAAGCAGAAGAACAAATTATGTATTTATATACCCCAAAGTTATTCACAGATACCACTAACGATTTACCAAAATAGGAAACGAAATGGAATATTTATATCTATTAAATTCACACGCTTGAAAGTAACATTAAATTCAGCGGACTTACAGAAATCGACAGCTATAATTTCCAAATTTTTATAACCTTGTTATAAGCTTTACTGAAGTATAACAGAAATTTAGCAGCCCTTTGCAAAATAATATATTTTACAAATGAGTCAATTATATTTTCCAATATTTTAGCGCTAATAAGCGAAAAAGTCTAACGTTTACATAAAAAGATTTAATGCACATTAAAGTAGCCTATATATTTAAGTTTTAATAACCCGAAAAAAAAAAAAAAAAAAAAGAAAGAAAAAAAAAACTTTTTTATCCTTATAAATAATTACCTGTTAATCATTTTTAGAAACCACATTCCTACAAAAAACATAACAGAGTTGCACAATTTAATTTATAAGCTAATAAATAGAGCGTTGAAAAATATTTAAAAAAACATTTACAATTAAAATAAGCAATTAAAAAAAAAAAAAAACCAGAAAACGATTTTTTGATATGATGGGCACGAATTTCTCATGCTCTATTGCTATTTGTTTTCCTTTCAAATTTTAGCAAAGAAGTTTGTCTGTCATGAAATTAATGTTGCTTGTTATAAAAATGCTCTGATCATTTTCTACAACGAAATTATGAATTTTTAAAATAAATATTCGTCTTTTATTTTTAAGGAGATCTGGGCGAATCCATATAGGCTGTATCTCAGAATAGCATTGCCTTTGTTTTGGTGGCTAAAGGAGATCTATCAACAAGTCAATTCGACCAATGATAGGCGTGCATCTTTTCGCATGTCCAAAATCGAGTACGGTATGCTTAAATGCATGCGGGAACCCACAACAACTATGATTTTTCATACGACAGAGCAGCCTCTTTATTTTAGTTTTGTTTACTACTTTTGGTTGAATTTTTTTCTGTATGGCAATTTCCGTGAATTTGCGTCGGAAATTTTACTTCAGAAGAACAGATTTAGGGGGCCACGTGGGCTTAGAGGTATAGTATTCTCCTCGTAAGCAAGTCGTCGCGGGTTCGAGTCCCGCCTTGCCGCCCATGGATGTTATTTCATCCTCTGTGCCGTAAATATGTCCTGTGTTTGTCAGGAGGCATCAGTCCTCATGTATGTCGAAGCTGATGGCTTCTGTACAATAAATTAAGAACAGATTTTAGGAAAATAAACGAATTTATATTTTTTTTATGAAACAATTTAGATTTAAAATGTAAAGTTATTGTCAACTTCGTCTGAAAATGCAAAGTAAAAATAAATAAAGAGTTCGGCTGAGCTACTTGCCGTACATTATCGCAAGAAAAGACAATCACCCCTGAATGCGCTCTTTTGTTAGCTCAGGTGTTCGTCGAACAAACCCTTTTAGTTTTACAATTTATTACCTCAACCAACCGTGGCCCGTTAGCTCAGTTGGTTAGAGCGTCGTGCTAATAACGCGAAGGTCGCGGGTTCGATCCCCTGACGGGCCAAGATACCTTTTATTTTTTTATAACATTAAAATACATAAAAGCAATGTAAAATAGGTATTTCCAAATTAATAGGTTCCGAACAAACAAATAAATAAAGTGAAAAATATTTTCATTTTTATCCATTTATTTTAGGCACTTTTCCATTTGACCAAAACTTTTTGTTTTGTTCGTTATTGGACATGCATCTATATACATAAAAGACTACTTTTGAAAACGTATGTCCGGGGTAATCTTCCAAACTACTGTACCGATTTTAACCATTTTTTCACCGTAGATAGCTACAGTAACAGGGAACAGGATAAGCTATAATTTATTTCTAAAAAGCTTAGTTTAAAAAAGTTATTATGGAAAACAGTTAATTTTATGTCATTTCCCCATTAAATGATTAAATTTTCAACCCATTGTTGCAAAAATTTGGTGCCATGCAGCAACAATATTGATTGTAATCATATTGAAAATTTTGAACCAAGGCTTCTCTGGAGTAAGTATGGAATTTATTGCCTTCTAAGGATTTTTATATTTATCTGAGCCAACAATCGCTAACGGGTGAAATAAAAAAAAATTGATTTTGGCAATAGTTAGAGAATAGAAAGTGTTTATAGTCAAAAAAATTTCTAAATTAGGTACATAAGATGTTTTCACCTCACCAATGTTGTCACGAGGATAGAAACTAATAATGGGACTTATTTAACGAGCAATATTTGGAAATGGTTAATTTCAGTGCGATTGATACTGTAAATATATATTTATTTTAATATACCAAGCTTATAACATTTCCTATTTACTCAAACATTATTTGTAACTTGCTATTTTTTTTTTAGCTTGCATTATTTTTTTTATAGTTTATCCATAACATAGCCATATTGTTTACAGAAGTAGCCATTATGTTTATAGATATGCACTTTAGTGTTGGGAAATTTATGAATGAGTTTCACCAATCCACCCTACACCCACAGAAACCCGGGCAGGGCCGGGTACCCGGCTAGTATAGGAATAAAATATCTCGGAGCCAAATATTTCCCATGTCAGAGACGCATTGTTACAGATCCCCGCTTAATCGAATAATATTTCTTGGAACCGACAGTATTCGTTCAAGCGGGGCCGACAGTAATTCGTTTTCAAGATTGAAACAATACATGGAAAAATAAATAGATTAATATATGATAATTAATAAAAAACGAATGAATGAGTTTGCAAATTAATACGTTAATGATTTAATGATTGATTGAATAAGTAAACGAAACTATTTCCCTTTGTCCTGAAAGAACTTTATTAATTATACAAAATACTTCAAATTAAATGCGTGAAAAACTATAAATACTACACCGAGTATTAGTAGGTCCCAATCAATGAATAAAATGTTAATAACAAAACCTTTGTCATTTAGAATAACGAAACTAATTTTTGAATTACAATATGAAGTTACAATTGCTTGGAAATTGCTTGTGTTATCATATGCTTTGATCTTCAGATATAGATTTCATCGGACTGGAATAGATTACATGTGTTTCTACATCTTTTAAATATCTCCAGAAAGGTGGAGCAAAAAGCAGAGTGTTTGACCTTTTCACTTTGCCTCATATTACGCTACAAATCATACCCGGCACTTTTGATGTTTAAAAAGAAATCAGTTTCAATTCCTAACGACAGTTAACCATTTCTTTTTAATGAGTCTTCATTTATTTCTGTGTAATCAATGGTGCGAAAATCAGTAGTTTAAGAAAGAAAATAAGATAAATACCTTTGAGCATAAAAACAAATGCATATAAAACAACGTTGAAAAGCGCAAACCGCGTAAGGATACTTCAGACACGCGTTTCGGCGTTGCAAGGAACACTTTTTTTTTTCAATGCAAAAATGTGAGATTATGGATGCACAGACATCCGATAAAAGCAACGGGAACAGAAGCGAACAGCTAACAAAGCGAATTATCCGAAAACCAATACGAACATTATAAACCAATGAGTAGATAAAGATTGAGCGGAAGCTTTCTACCAGGTCCGAAATGTGAAGAAAGAATTCAATTGGTGGATCGTTAAGGCCAAAAAAAAAAAAAAAAAGCTACACAAAACAGAAGAATAAAAACTCGGATCGGTAGTCAGAATCAGAACATTGACATGCTAATCGACTTGGATAATCGCAGAGCACAGACTGTAAAAGGAATATTCGTTACGTACAAGAAAGCACACCAAAACATTCTCCACCTGGCGCAAAAACACTTGGACAATAAAGAAGAAGAAATAAAAAAGTTAAAGGAACAACTCCAGAAATCAGAGGAAGAAAAGCATCCCGAAGTGCCCCCTCATATGCCGCAGTAACCAAAAGACTCAGACGTCAGAGGATTAGCGTGATTGGCGTTCAAGACCCCACCCCCTCGTGAAAGGCCTCAACGAAAAAGCGAAAGGTGAAGTGCAAGCAAGAGTTAATGGTGATGCCCTTCAACTTCAAGTAAACCCAGATGATTTCGACACGATTAAAGCCGAAATGACAAGACTGAAGCTCCCTCACTACTCCGACAGAAAACAAGAAGACAAGCCTATAAAGGTCGTCATCAGAGGACTCCCTTCCACCTTCCCAATCGAGGACATCCGACTAAAACTAGAGGAAAGGAACTTCACGCCGGAAAAGATCATCCAGTTAAACAAAGGACGTGCAAAGAACTTTGAACCGCTCCCCCTGTACCTGGTCATCCTACCGAAGACAGAGGCAAACCATGTCATCCACCAGATGCGGACCCTCTCCTACTATGGAATACGGGTGGAACTCCCTAGAAACAACCCAAATCAAGTTCCCCAATGTTATAACTGTCAAAGGTACAACCACACCGCCTTCAATTGTGACATGCCACTGGTCTGCTTCAAATGCGCAGGAGCGCATGACAGCAGAAAATCCGAAAAGCCCAAGGATGAAGCTCCCACTTGTTCGAACTGCAAAGGAAGCCACATTGCCTCCAGCAAGGAATGCTCCCGTCGCCCCAGACCGCGGCTCCGCACTGGACCAAACAATGCACCCCGCCGACCACCCCCCAAGGACTTGACTTCTCAATTCCTCGACTACCTCAAGACTCGGATTCCACCATCTACCGGCACCTGGACCCGTCAACCTCCCGCCACAGCAGCCCACCGGCTCGAACCCCATCCAGTAATGCTGCCGCTCTTCGGCTCTCTCGTCTGCTCCCCGGCTTTTGCCTGCCTGCCTTTGATGTCGTTCCGGCCATCGTCGCCTGCCATCTCCGGAGTGCGCTCGTAGTCCCAACGAGGGCAAATCTCCTCCACACTCCCCCCCCCCACCCTGCTTGTGTGCTCATGCATCAACTTCTACTCCTTCCCAGTTCACGATGTCAGGAAAATGGGGCTTCGCCCCAGGCCTGGTTAATATTTTGACTGATTGATTGATTGGTTGGTTGGTTGGTTGCATTGATTTTATTGGCGCAAGAGCCTTAATAGGCTATACTGCGCCAAACGATGGTTTTATGTAAAAATGAAGAGATGTCAGGACTAGAATTATCTAATATATAATGAACATAAAACTTAAAATTCTAAAAACATTTCAAAACTGGACACATACAAATTTTAAAATTTCAATTGATAGGATGAAAGAAAGCAAGAACTGTCAAGTGATTTTGACCACAATCACAATCTCATAATAAATAATATTCACCTATAAAACTTTTTAATATTTATAAAACCATTTTCAAAACTGACAAAAAAATTGAATAAAACCCAAAACACATTACAAAACGAAGACGAAACAAACAAAATGACAGAGATAAAACCACTAAATAAGAGACAGGTAACCAATCTCGTAAAGAAATGGGAATAAATTAGGGTGTAGTGTGTCCCCTAGCAACTCTGTCAAAGATGGATAAAATTTATTAAAATATTTAAAACGTATTTGATTAAAATTTGGGCAGTTGCTTAGAATATGCAACACTGTCTGATTGATTTTACATGAATTACAGATTGGAGCTGGTTCATTGCATAAAAGATATTTGTGGGTGAACCTGGTGTGACCAATACGAAGTCGAGCTGTTAAAACCTGTTCTCTCCTGTTGTTTTTCTGTGTTTTAAAACCTTTTATCGAGGGCTGGATGGAGTATAGTTTATTCTGTATTTCTCTACTCCAGTCCTGCTGCCAGTGGGTGGTCAGGTAGTCAGAGATAGCTTTTTTTATGTCCTCGAAAGGAACACTGTCCTCAACCTGGATGCTTGCTGCTTTGGCTGCAGCATCAGCTGCCTCATTTCCTGCAATCCCAGCATGACCAGGGATCCAACAAAAGAGAACTGTAAAACTATTTTGAATGAGGCGTTTGTATAAATGGCAAGATTGAATGATCATAGGATGGCTATTGTTATTGCAGTGAGTGATGGCTTCCACTGAACTCTTCGAGTCAGTGTATATAACCCATTTCTTGTGGGATGATTTGGCTATTGTTTGAAGGGATGTAATTATAGCTTTTATTTCTGAAGTAAATACTGAGCAAGATGAGTTTAATTTTTCTGCGTGCATTTGACCATCGATTATAGTTGCAAAGCCGACGTGGTCATTTGACTTTGAACCGTCTGTAAAAATCTCTTTGTATTCAGAATAATTGCTTCTTATATCCTGGAAGATTTGTTGATAGGTTATATTGGCAGTAGTATCTTTCGGATATTGATAGAGGT
>JAXGGA010025902.1:0-10006 GCA_038373865.1 Uloborus plumipes
ATAAATATACTATTGGGTATTTTTCACCATTAATTTTTTTTTTTAGAAAGGTAAGATCATAAGAAGTAGGAAAAAATTACTTTTGTAAATCTAGCAACGCTAATGGCTTCTAAGGAGGGCTGTACGTGGAATGCTAGAAAACATCACATTTTCATAGACTGCAAAACTTCATATGCAAGAACAAACCTTCTTATATTTTAAACCTAAGAGTGGTATGTTTCAATTATACATGTATCTGAACAATAGACTACCACGTTAGAATTTACATTTTTTAAAAATTGTGTCATAAAAATAAAGAATTCTGAAAAATGCCGTAGGAAAAAAAATTGCGGGGTGAATCGGAACACTTTGTGCTGTTG
This sequence comes from Uloborus plumipes, assembly GCA_038373865.1. NCBI lineage: Eukaryota > Metazoa > Arthropoda > Arachnida > Araneae > Uloboridae > Uloborus > Uloborus plumipes. The sequence continues at coordinate 360 of JAXGGA010025902.1, forward strand.
TTCCAATTCAAACTTATTTGAAGGAAACTGTTTGAAAAATCAAGATTCTAACCCCAATTCCTCTAATCCAGACAAGGACAAGGATTTATTCCTGTTTATCCCTTCTCGTGAGCAACTAGATCTTAGAATGACAAAAAGTTGCAGATTTCATAAGATTTTTTCTCCAGGAGACTTCTTTTTATTTAAAATACGAGGGGGGAAATCGTATAGACTTGATATAGCAAAAGGCAAGCACACAGACAGTGATAAATAAGTGAAAAAATCTTTCAGGACAATCCCCGAAACCCAGAGGTTTTAAGAAACTAAAGAAAAGGCAGAGATCATCCCAGAAGATGCTATGAAAAAACTTAAGCCAAGTCACAATTGCTAGTTTTAAGGACAAGTACATATTTGTGGACGACATGAGTGACTTCCATTCGTGTTAAATCTTTGTATTTCAATTCAAAAGCATTTCTTAAAATTACTTTTCATTTTTCATAAGTTCAAAATTATTTTGAATTTTGACAAATTATAAACGTTTACTGGTATAGAAATTATACTTTTATTTGACAGTAATTATCTGTTCTTGTTCTCCCCCATCAATATTACTCATGTTTGTGAGACCTATTACAGGTATAATGGAAAAAATTAAGTATTTTAACATGTGTTCCGATTGATCCCTATCAGCGGGGTGATTCGGAACACCCATAATTTCCTATATATTTTAATAATAACTGTTCAAAATGTTTTGTGTTTGCTTGGAATATCAAAAGTAAAGCAAAACCGAAGTTTTTACCCAGAAAATCAAATTGAAAAAAAATCTTTTAACTGTTTTTTTTTACAATCAAAGCTGAAAAGTGTTCCGATTCACCCCATTTTACGGTACTTTGAACTAATGTAATTTCAAAAAGTTATATATCTATAAATCAGTATTCCAATTAAACCACAAGTAAAAACATTGCACGTAAGAGTAGGTGTTTAGGCTATCTTACCAAGTTAATTTTGAATGGGTGTAATAAAAAACTCAAAACAATCCGAGAAACATTTTTATTAAATTCTATACCTTAATAACAAAAAGGTTAATGAGTGATAATAAATGCAATTTATTTTAAAAGAATAAAAAGATCCAAGATATTTTTCTAGTAACAATATCCTAAAGTGCGAGAAGGCATAAAGTTAGCAATCGTTACTGTTACACTATCAATGGTAAAAAACACTTTGATTGAGACTAGGGAAAATCGAGTACAGACTTGGCATTCTACTAACGGGAATTTACTGAAGGCAATGTGGAAAAAAATCCTGTTTTTCTCCATTCTTCTGCAGAAAACTGCGTTTTATATTATCTGTTGGTCGTTTTGTTATTAATGTTTAGAATCAGAAATGTTGGCAGTCGTAATTCAGTGGTAGAGGCTTCGCATCAGAAGTCGAAGATCGCCACCTCGATTTCTACCGATAGCCTGAATGCTATTTCTTCTTCTTGGTCCTTGAATCTTTCTTAAGAGATTTTAATCTGTAAATAATTACAGAAGTCCAACCTCTCGATGCAATGTCACCCAATATTTTCCTGGTTACCATAAACATGACAGCAACAATAGCAATAATGAAGATCTTTCTCCGACACGCCATGTTTAGAAGCCCCACTATTTCCCCATCTAATGCTTACTTTATTTGATTTATCTGTTTTCAAGGCGTTTAGGAACAATTTCGATTTTATAAACGTTGTTACATTTATTTAAACTTATACTTTTTCTCAAAGTGAAGCAGCATTCTCTCCAAACTAAGCTCAGTAAACAGGAAAGCATTATCGATTCCTCGTTGCTCTTTTTATCTACAGAGACAGCATCTGTAAATCAAAAAGAAAACTTCCCAAACTGACAAGGAAACAGAAAATGAGTGAGTAAGGAACATTTAATCCTCTTGGGCGTTGCTTCATCTGTGATATGTAATAGAACGAGAGCCCATGAGTGCCAGACCTACGTCATTTTATAAAGGCACGAAATTTTTCTGCGTAAGCACACCACAGTATGTACGAGCGGTTCGCTATTCGTTAAGCTGAGTCGCGCTGGCTTTGGCGGGAAACAGGTAACAAAGGTACGTAAAATTGCAACCCAAAAACGTCATAGTATAAAGCGTAATTTTTTAATATGTTGTAAGGCGTACTATTAGAAGTTACACCTTACAGTGCCAGACACTTTGCACGCTGGCCTTGCACAGCCAGACACTTTGAAGTTGGTAAAAATGTAAGCAAATTTACGTCATTTTATAAAGCGTAATTTTTTAATATGTTGTAAGGGGGGCCATTAGAAGTTACACCTTACAATGCCAGACACTTTGCACGCTGGCCTTGCGCAGCCAGACACTTTGAAGTTGGTAAAAATGTAAGCACATTTACGTCATTTTATAAAGCGTAATTTTTTAATATGTTGTAAGGCGTACTATTAGAAGTTACACCTTGCAGTGCCAGACACTTTGCACGCTGGCCTTGAGTAGCCAGACACTTTGAAGTTGGTAAAAATGTAAACAAATTTACGTCATTTTATAAAGCGTAATTGTTTAATATGTTGTAAGGGTGGGCCATTAGAAGTTACACCTTACAATGCCAGATACTTTGCACGCTGGCCTTGCGCAGCCAGACACTTTGAAGTTGGTAAAAATGTAAGCACATTTACGTCATTTTATAAAGCGTAATTTTTTAATATTTTGTAAGGCGTACTATTAGAAGTTACACCTTACAGTGCCAGACATTTTGCACGCTGGCCTTGCGCAGCCAGACACTTTGAAGTTGGTAAAAATGTAAGCAAATTTACGTCATTTTATAAAGCGTAATTTTTTAATATGTTGTAACGGGGGCCATTAGAAGTTACACCTTACAATGCCAGACACTTTGGAGTTGGTAAAAATGTAAGCACATTTACGTCATTTTATAAAGCGTAATTTTTTAATATGTCGTAAGGGTGGGCCATTAGAAGTTACACCTTACAATGCCAGATACTTTGCACGCTGGCCTTGCGCAGTCAAACACTTTGAAATTGGTAAAAATATAAGCACATTTAAGTCATTTTATAAAGCGTAATTTTTTAATATGTTGTAAGGGGGGCCATTAGAAGTTACATCTTACAATGCCAGACACTTTGAAGTTGGTAAAAATGTAAGGGTCATTCCATGTGAAATCATCCCGGCCATGACACCCACCAACTCCGATTTTAATAAAATGTGCAGCAGTTGGAGGCTTTTTGATGCTGAAAACAAAAATACAGGGTGAGGCAGCATAACTTCCTTTTTTCAAAACTCTATAAAAACTATTATAGGCATCGGAAAATATTTATTTATTTTTTATAATGTAGGTACATGTCTAAAGTTTTTATTTACATTGTTTTGAAGATCAAATCTGATAGGTGACGTCCCCCACTCTCTATACATTGCGTAAACCGATTTCTGGCGTTTGTCGTGACTCTTGTTAGCATAGCAGGTGTTATGTTGGCAATTTCTTCTTGGATGTTGGTTTTCAAATCTTGTAGGGTTCTTGGACGTTTCACATAAACACGAAATTTCAAAAATTGCGGTCTGTGACGGGAGCCAACGGGGCTAAATTAAAGCGATTCCGAAATGCACGCTGAGTTGCAATAACCGAACATCCGCTTGAAAAGTAGGCCTCAACGGCAAAGGCACGCTCCTCGCTATTCCAACGAATGATGGAGACTGAACCGTGTCTGGACAAAACTTTACAGTACCCCCTCTTTTTTGAACGAGACCACTAGCGCTCCGCTATGACATCAACTAACTGAATGGCGCCCATTTTAAAAAAGGAAGTTATGCTGCCGCACTCTGAACTACTTATATTGAGATAAGTGAAGGGGTTGAAAAGTTATGGCCCTTTAAATATTTTGCTTAGTGGCTCATTTGCCGCCATTTTGAGTGACATATACATTTGTACAAACGGTTGTAACTCTTTAACAAATAGTCGTAGAGCTTTCAATTTTTTTTATTTTGTTCATAATAGTGTGAGCTTAAATTTGAATCGAGTTTAATTGGTATACCTATTATAAATTTTTTCGTGCGAGTGTTTTTTTCAGTTTTTTGACTCAAAAAATAAAGTAACTTTAACAGAAAATTACTCACAAAACTCCACCTTCGATTTCAACCAAATTATGTGCTCAGGTACCTTTAAGTATGTTTTAACACCAGATAAAAAAAACTCGATGGGTCATTCATGTGTTTTTTTTTTTTTCAAACAGATTTTTTTAATTTTCAGTCAAAAAAAAGGAATAATTTCAAAATGATGTTTATCGCATTCTGTATTCCACAATATGATAATTACCTCCCCCCCCCCCGCCAAAAAAAAGATAGTAAAAATCCGATATATGGCAGTTGAGGAGACTTTCAACATTAATATAACCACCAAAATAAGAGCAAGTAATGATTTATTAGTCAATAAAGGCATTTCGTTCTTTAGAGCCCTAGCACACTCGTTATACATTAAATGTGCTACTCAAAAATTAAAAGAGCAAGTGAATAACATTATTATTGAAAATACTTCATATAAATAATATAAATTGTGATAAAGACATCAGACTTACAAAAGAATATCTAATGTTGCAGAAGAGATAAGAATGATGCACAAATTGCGAAGTGCAGAGATATAACAGCACATTTTAATTTCTTTAGTATTTCATTAAAGATAATAGATATTTTACTAAATCTAGATTTTTTAGAACAGTGAAACACATATTTTATTAAATACATATAAATTGATAGCAATAATTTTTGTTCATCTAGTTTTCAAAATTAGAGTTTACCAAGTTCAGAAACATATCTTGTCCACTTGGTGTACACTAAAGCACTAGAACTTTCACTAAGTTTATATGTCTTTCCAGTTCTCGTACTGACGTCAACATTACAGAGAATGTGACTCAAAGGGACAGTACAGTTCTCCCGTTCAGGCCAGAAGTAAGATATTGCTGGGCCATGTGGGTGCAATAACTTAATATCTACATCACCTTCTTTCATGTGAATTTCAGAAACAAGTCCTAAAAACCATTTCGAGTTCATGACACATGAAACATAACTATTTAGAGGCGGAACGTTTAAAGTACGTTTCTGTTCTAAAAATCAAAAAACTGTTCTAAAAATCTAGATTTAGTAAAATAACTATGATCTTTGATGAAATACTAAAGAAACTAAAATGCGCTGTTATATCTCTGCACTTCGCAATTTGTGCATCACTCTTATCTCTTCTGCAACATTAGATATTCTTTTATAAGTCTGATGTCTTTATCACAATTTATTTTATTTATATGAAGTATTTTCAATAATAATGTTACTCACTTGCTCTTTTAATTTTTGAGTAGCACATTTAATGTATAACGAGTGTGCTAGGGCTCTAAAGAACGAAATGCCTTTATTGACTAATAAATCATACTTGTTCTTATTTTGGTGGTTATATTAATGTTGAAAGTCTCCTCAATTGCCATATATCGGATTTTTACTTTCTTTTTCTTTTTTTTTGAGGGGGGGGGAGTTATTTTCATGTTGTGGATTACAGAATGCGATAAACATTATTTTGAAATGATTCCTTTTTTTTGACTGAAAATTAAAAAATTCTGTTTAAAAAAAAACACATGAATGGCCCATCGAGATTTTTTTATCTGGTGTTAAAACATACTTAAAGGTACCTGAGCACATAATTTGGTTGAAATCGAAGGTGGAGTTTTGTGAGTAATTTTCTGTTAAAGTTACTTCATCTTTTGAGTCAAAAAACTGAAAGAAAACACTCGCAGGAAAAAATTTATAATAGGTATACCAATTAAACTCAATTCGAATTAAAGCTCACACTGTTATGAACAAAATAAAAACATTGACAGCTCTACGACTATTTGTTAAGGAGTTACAGCCGTTTGTACAACTGTATATGTCATTCAAAATGGCTGCAAATGAGCCACCAAGCAAAATATTTAGATCCATAACTTTTCAACCCCTTCTTTTATCTCAATATAAGTAGTATTTTTGTTATCAGCATCAAAGAGTCTCCAACCGCTGCACATTTTATTAAAATCGGAGGTGGTGGGTGTCATGGCCAGGATGATTTCGCATGGAATGACCCTTACATTTTTACCAACTTCAAAGTGTCTGGCTGCACAAGGCCAGCGTGCAAAGTGTCTGGCTGCGCAAGGCCAGCGTGCAAAGTGTCTGGCATTGTAAGGTGTAACTTCTAATGGCCCCCTTACAACATATTAAAAAATTACGCTTTATAAAATGACGTAAATTTGCTGACATTTTTACCAACTTCGAAGTGTCTGGCACTGTAAGGTGTAACTTCTAATAGTACGCCTTACAACATATTAAAAAATTACGCTTTATAAAATGACGTAAATTTGTTTACATTCTTACCAACTTCAAAGTGTCTGGCTGCGCAAGGCCAGCGTGCAAAGTGTCTGGCACTGCAAGGTGTAACTTCTAATAGTACGCCTTACAACATATTAAAAAATTACGCTTTATAAAATGACGTAAATTTGTTTACATTTTTACCAACTTCAAAGTGTCTGGCTGCGCAAGGCCAGCGTGCAAAGTGTCTGGCACTGCAAGGTGTAACTTCTAATAGTACGCCTTACAACATATTAAAAAATTACGCTTTATAAAATGACGTAAATTTGTTTACATTTTTACCAACTTTAAAGTGTCTGGCTGCGCAAGACCAGCGTGCAAAGTGTCTGGCACTGCAAGGTGTAACTTCTAATGGCCCCCCTTACAACATATGAAAAAATTACGCTTTATAAAATGACGTAAATTTGCTTACATTTTTACCAACTTCAAAGTGTCTGGCTGAGCAAGGCCAGCGTGCAAAGTGTCTGGCACGGTAAGGTGTAACTTCTAATAGTACGCCTTACAACATATTAAAAAATTAGGCTTTATACTATGACGTTTTTGGGTAGCAATTTTACGTACCTTTGCTACCTGTTTCCCGCCAAAGCCAGCGCGACTCAGCTTAACGAATAGCGAACCGTTCGTACATGCTGTGGTGTGCTTACGCAGAAAAATTTCGTGCCTTTATAAAATGACGTAGGTCTGGCACTCATGGGCTCTTAGACTATAATTAAAAGAGAATGCCACCTAGAACACTGGTAGCAAATTCGGAAGCATCCCTTGATGCTATTCCATCATTCGGAACCCTTCCTCCATCGTGTATGCTCTCGTGCCAGCTGGCATCCTGCCAATGAGAAAGAGGCTGTCTATTGATGACAAAAAGTAGGTTATCAGCGAAAGATCATTGACTTACTAAATTGTTTGCTGTAGTGCAGTGTATTTAAAAAGAGTGGAAGAAAATGTACCTTATCTTCTTTTTAGATTGTTGTTATCAGCAAAAAATATTTAGGTTTACTCTTCCATGGAAAACATTTTCTTGCTTGATTCTAAAGCCCTGAACAGTGAGAAAAGGTTTTCTCACTGTTTAGGGTACGAATAAAGCTACTATGGTTTAAACTACCTTGTTTTACTCCTGCATCCTAAGATTCGAGGGAGAATAAATTTTTTTTGTTTCAAAACCTAGTTCAAAACAAATCTTTTTATCAGATAGATGCATTCAGAAATGATATAAATCAAATCAAAGCAAGTATTGCTGACACGGATACTATTTCTTCAAACTGTTCAAAACTGAACATAGTTCAGTTGGCCCTATATCTTAGTTCACGTTTTTTAAGAAAAAAAGTTCTGGTCTGGGATTCATAAGTAAAGTTTTCAAAAGAGAGAGAAGGAGAGGGGAGGGGAGATAAAAAATAAATAAACAAAGAAATAAATAGTAGTTTACAAAAAAGGTATTAATTTCTAAACTTCGGCTTCAACATATCTTTTGAAAACAGAATTTGCTTTTACAAAACATGCGTTGTTCATATGATAAAGCCTTTGACGAAAAACTAAATAATAGATTTCCTTTTAAATATGTATGGAGGAAGTTGCACTTCGAAAAGGACACCATTTTACTTAGGTTCATACAGTCAGAATTCGGATTTCCTTTTGACCCTTTAAAATTCTAGCCAAAGCATCTTCTAAAATGTATTTCATAACGAGTTGCATTTTAATTCATGTAAATATTTGCCACTAAGAGCGATGTTTTTACTTTAAACGATGTTTTTAACAAATGTATTTTGTCCTTTGATATTGTGCAACAAAAGAAAAGTTTCTTAAATGCAAATTTTTTCAGTAAAAGAACGCAAAGTAAGTTATAACTAACTCTATATTACTTGTAGTAAGACAATGAGACATTGGACGAGATTGTGAAAAAGAGTCCTTTGGGATTGCTTCGAATAATTTAAATGTTAGAAAAATGATTATTTTTGCAACGAGTAAATTTATTTAGCAGATAATAATATGTAACATAATGCACGAATATTGCTTCAAAACATAAAAAAGAATTATGGCAAAGAACATCTACAACGCACAGGAACTAACGCCAAAAGAAGGGGAAATCGTAAATGCAATGCCAAAAAGAATTTTCTTTTATACAACTTTGTTCAAAGTAAATCCTCAGCTTTTAACAACGTGAAAGACTTTCATCCAAAAAGCATCGAATATATTTATGCGTGTTTATTCTCAGAAGGTTAGAAAGATTATCTCTTCAAAATAACTCCTTGTCAATCTTATTGAAACAACATTGAATTTTTCTTCACAGAATAATATTTGCAAGAAAATGCCTGGTAACCATTTGCTCGGAAATCGATTCAGATTCCCATTTCTGAGGTTTTTATGTTTTTCTTCCTACGTAACTATATCATGAATAAAATCAAATTTACGAAAGGAAAATGAATACCAGATTTTCATAAAAGGATTTTCCGTCCCCTTGCGGATAAATTGCAGTACGAGCAAGGGCCATACAAGGCAAAATAAGATATAAAATTTAAATCAGATGCCGTCATAAGCAAATGGGTATGCATTTGTTTTCAACCCAAGAGCATCATGTATGCCCTTTTGTGAGGGCTCCAATATTCGATTTCGAGAAATGCATAATCATTTGAGGGAGGGAGGCAGGCTGACTCAGAAGAAATTCGAATAGATTGTATTAAAGTCGTTGCTGTCTTCTGATCAGAAATCTGATAGTCATTCTAGCAAGAAAAAAAGCAAGGGGGAAAGATTTCTTGACATCAAAAAGCAAGAGAATGCCAGGGTTTTGCTTCCTTTTTTGAAACCCCTGCGTATTTCCGCTGATGAAATATGCCCAAATGAATACACAAGCAACATTATTCATTTTTCAGCAGTATAGTGCCAAAAATGGTCAATATTGATTTTTTCTTGCACGTCTTTAAATGTTTTAAACAGTAACGAGCGGAATGAATTGAATTTCGCTTTATTGCAATATTTATACTTTATTGTATATTTCTTCGTTATTTTTGCATGTTCTTGAATTAAAAAAATAAAAGCAATTTTTTTAATGTCTTGGGAATTGAAATTTTCGACTATTTCTTTGTATTTTTAACATGAATCATTAATGATAAAAGAATATTTTTAATGTTTAATGCCGGCATTTTTTGGGCAGCCTTCTATTGAATTCGCTTGTTTTCCACCACAGCTAAATCTTTACTTTTAGTTCTCTTTAAACTAGTTCAGATTGCCGAAATTGAAGAACATTATAATTTATATTTTTTTCACTCAAACGATTAGATAAAAGATAGTAAGAAAAT
>JAXGGA010025903.1:0-10005 GCA_038373865.1 Uloborus plumipes
GTCTTCTGAGTGGAAGCTGTTTATTTTCACGGAGGAGTTTATTCTGTTTTGTCCAGTCACTGCAACAATTTATTGCTCTTGTTTCCGAGAGTTTTTCCTGGGTATTTGCTAGAGAGCAGATAATCATCGATGTAAATTCCGCTATGGCTTTACGAAAAGGAAGTCCTAATTGTTCGTAGCGATAAATCCGCTTATTATTTTATTAGTGGAGTCGTTGCAACAAAAATAATGTTTTCCAAATCTAAAATGTAACGTTTATGGTACAAAATTTGTTTTGCTCAAATACAACTTCTTTGACCCCGGTAACATTTTTTCTTGTCACATCAACTGAAAATAAAACTTTAAATTCAGACGTCACTAGTTTTGGCAATTCTTATTTCAGTTAGTACCCATAGTGAACATAACATTATATAATTTTAAAACTTTTTATATCAGTAAAATAATCCTTTTCCTTGTTTTAAATGGAAAACATTGTAGCCTTTTTTTTAGTTTCCCATACAAGAGAATGCATAATTTTGTAGTAGAAATGTTCCGTAACCAGCTGTGCATCACTTAAAGCTGTTTTTGTGAGTTTCAAATTGATATACTTTATTAGTAAGTTTTCGCATTCACCCTAAGTATTAAAATTCCTTAAAAACACTATTTTTATTTTATTTCTCCAAAAGAAAAATGCATTTTTTTTTAATTATTGATTAAAGTTAAGAATGAAATATTTCAATTGAAAAAGATTTTTAATCGTGAGTATCGCGTATTGAGAAACTGATTTTTCAGGTAATGTAATATTACTGTTGTGAGAATTAGATAGGTTAAAATGAAATTTTTTTTCCAAAAAACTATAAAAAGTAGAGAAAATATACTAGTCTAAGCTGTTTTTAAAGCACGGTTAATGAAGTTAACTGTAATTCTTCCTCCCTTTGGTTCTCTCAACAAGAATACAAATTTTTAGATGATTTATCAGATTCTAATATTAAATTGAATCTGAATTATAAATATATGAGATACATCCTTAGAGTTCACTACAGCCGATGTATTGAAGAAGCAGTGGAAGTCATACTGTTCGATCATCATCAACAATTTGTCATATCTTTGAATACCCAGCAATAAGTGCGAACATGAGAGAAATTGGTGTATTGAGAGAAATTGGTTATAGACCTTTATGATGATAACATCCAACAAATTACAAAAGCAGTTATAAGGATCCATGGAGTTATTTAGTTCGGCTAAGTCATAGACACAACCAAAAAAAAATCATCAATAATGATTTAGGAAATGCAGTTCAAAATAAATTGCTTTGTTACACAATGAGTTGATTGTTTTAAGTTATGATAAAACTTGAAAATTGCATGGACTGGTAACAAATGCATTGAACTTGAACTCAAAGTAATATGTCGCTGATATAAATTTTTTTTTTTTACTTTTTATGTTGTTCTAGTGCATAATTCTTTACTATTTTCTTTAAACTAGCTAATATTAAGGGGAACTATATTGAAATTAAATATGAAGTTCAAGCACTGAAATACGTAAATGAATATTAAAACATATAAATGTATATACGTATTTTTTTTTTTGCTTTGAATTACATTTCTTTCTCATTCAATGAAGATAGCGCTTCTTTATAAATAGGAAGATGTGAATTGGAATGTAAACTAAACAGATGTAATAAATTGGCGGTCATTTGGTGATAAATTACTATTTTTTCCTAATATTAAGTTATTGTTACTTCACTACTTAATATTTTTTTACCTTCTCTTTAGTGGAATATTATTACTCTACTTCACTATAGACTATTGCCACTTCCCGAATGCGCATTTTACTTCATCAAGACATCATCGATGTTCGGACACAACTCCACAAAACAAGTTTCATTGCCATAAATTTCACATGTAAGCACTTGTTATTTTTAAGAGTAGTCACCGGGGACCCATATGTTCCCCTCTTCCTCCCATTGGACACATAACCCCTTGTCGAATGCGCCATTAAACGGTCTCGATATGGCGCAATAAATGAGCGACTTTCATTCAACTCATGCGTCACCTTTTAATTTACCTTTTCGTAATTAAAGAACCAGTGGATGAATCTCGGAGGGAAGCAAAAAGTCGATTAACAGTGGCCCCCAAATCAACAGGTATTAGTTGATTGCATTTAGCTACCTCCGATGTTGTGCAGTTCAGAGTTCTGTAACTGCCAGCCTCCATTCCGGTTCACTAAATGAGGCGTAGCTTATTTATACATATTTCTTGATTAGAATGCCTGTAGAGCTTAATTGTTGTTATTGTTGTTGTGGTAATTATTATTATTATTATTATTATTATTATTATGTTGGAGTTTATTGTGTTTATTGTTACCATTATTATTATTACTATTATGTTAGAGTTTATTGTTACCATTATTATTATAATTATCATTATTGCTATTATTCTTATTATTTTTATTATCATCGTTGTTGTAGTTGCTATTGCTATTTTTGTTGTTACTGTGGTTATTGTCTGCTGTTGATATTATGTTTGCTGTTATTGTTGTTGATATTATGTTTGTTATTGCTTTTGGTGTTGTTGTTAATATGATTATTATTAATATTACCATTATTATTATGATTATTATTATTATTATTATCATTGTTGTTGCAGTCGCTATTGCTATTTTGGTTGTTATTATGGTTATTATCCATGTTGTTGTTCTTATTTTTGCTGTGATTGTTATTTTTTTATTATTTTTTTCTGGTTACTGTTATTATTAGTTTTCATGCTATCGCTAGGTTTATCTGTTTAGTTATTATTTGCAAATCGAGCTCCTGATACATACTCATACTCAATGGTTTGACAAACTGTGCTTTTATATTTGGTTAAACAAGCCAAGTACGAAGCTTTCTTAAAAATCGCTGAAAACTTTAGAACTTCAAGTTTATTCCGAGTCTCTGGGCCAAGATTGAAAGAAGAGCGTCCCTGATCAATAACATCCTTCTAATTATCAAACTTCCAACCACAAAGCGGGATCCTAGAGCTTTACCCCCTATGGCACTGAGTTGTGGGTTTTATTCCTACTTTATTTTTTCTATTTATTAACCCATTTTTAAAAGCATTGAATTCACATCTGTTCGCAAGGACATTTTTCAATCTTTTTGGAATAGTAATCATCAAGAAGATATGTAAGAAAAAATATTCGCAGTTCTTGCTTTTTAACTTGTCTTGTTTTCAATTTAGAGGAAAGTGACCACAAGATACCGAGTTTTTAACAATTAAACCACTCTAAGCTCCTCAACAGAAGTTTTGGTTTAAAAATTAGAAGATTTTTTCAAAGTGTGCGAATATTTTTTTTTTCTCTTTACCTTTTCAAGTAGTATGTAATAAAATGTTGCAAGAAAGCGTCAGTTTTGTGTATTTTATTTGAAAGATTTTGTCCTTAGATGGAACAATTCCTTAATTAATGTTAATTCTACTAAAAAAGTACTTTGAATGAGCAAAAAAATGCGGAAATTGATCACTTTTGCTGTTAAATCGAATTGATATCGTTTTAATGCTTAAAATAATTCTCCGTAAGTTAAAGACATTTTTAAGCAACTGAAAAAATTAAAGCACTGTTAATGAATCCGAACCTTGCTCAATCAATTTGCACCGGTGTAACATTTTTAAGCGTATAGTTGCATTTAATTCAAAATTACAAACTTCCCCCTTTAATTGTGATATATTCGCATGTAAGGAACCATTATGTAACATAATATGAAATATCAACCTTCTATAAAAAAAAATAAAACCAAAAATATTCTACTTTTAAAATAATGATTTGTAGAATGCTGCGGATGTAACAAGAATAGGCTATTGTTTTCTAAACATATTGAAATTTCAAGGAAGTTAATACTTCATATTTTGATAAATATCGAAATTTTTCAAAATTTAAAGCCAAAGTTTGTAATTCCGGACCCAAAGTATAAATATGTGCTGAAAAATGTATTATTTGTGTAAATGGATTGAATAATCTAACAAGTTTCTGGATTTGAATTCTTAAGTTTGCCTTTTAACATAGAGGAGGAACAAGAGAAGAAATCAACTTTAAAAAGACCAAACATGGTGGTCAATGGACGTCCCCTTCAGTGGAGCTCGAGCCGTTGCCAACTCAGCTGGTGAAAATTTAATTGCACATAATATTTCGCAACATTTCTGTACGCGCCATTTAAGAACTGACACGCAGAAGTCGCGTTCGGAATTCCCTGGCTACTGTTTCCCAATGCCCAATAAGCACGGAATGCAGTTATTTGGGCTTAAGAGGGGGTGTTGTCTCTGACACTCTCTACAATTCACTCAAATCTTCCCCCCATTACGCACGCCGTACCAAATAGAAATGCCTCGTAAGTGGTTGCGGGCGAATCACACGAAACGATACATTGCTTACGCAAAATAACGACAATGAAAGGGAATTTTGAAAATAAAAGACCGGTCATTAATGTAATGAAACGGGAATTCGAATGACGGATTTTTATTGCAGCATTAGGATATTTGCGTGTTTATTTTTTAACGAGGTAATTTCGATCGATCCAAATAATTAAATCGCCACTAAAGGCAAAAAATGGTAGTTTAAGCAAGTGTATCGAAATAGAGAAATAGATATATATATATTAGGGTGGAGTGAAAAAATAAAAGTACAAAATAAGTTTAGCCTGTGTGCGGAAAAGTTGCCCCTTATGAAGCTTATTTATTGTACTAAATTTTAGCAAAATAAAATTATATCTTTATCTGCCTATCTGGCCTTGAATTTTAAGTATTTTGCTTAAATTTATCTATCTGGCAAAAATGAAATGATAAAAATATAAGACCTCTAATTTGAAGTTACGAATGATTGGCACTGAACTTTATTATTTGAAATAAATAGTCAGTTAATAAGTGAATGACCTTGGCAATTGTAGGATGATCTTTAAGTGTACAACTGTACATAGCGCTTGCGCACCGCGCGTGCTCTTCCTGGCAGACCAATGTTTACGTTCACTTATTTTGCTACAATCAATTGCGGTTTTTTTTCTTCGAGTTAAATGAACTCCTATCGTTAGAACGTTATTTTTAGTTTATATTACATGCAAGCCATTTTTAACGTCCACGTGAGTCTATGTAGTTATCCCACGTCACTTAGGGCATTTCAAAATGCCCAAGACTCGATCACAAGACTTGAAGTCCATTGTTTGATAATCCTGAAATCTACAAACATAATATTCTACATACGTATGTGGGTGTTATAAGACATTATTTATACATACGCCTATAATTTTTATAAACAAATTAAAAGGAACCTGCTTATATCGATGTGTGTTCCCGTGTAAGGAATTATCTTAAATGCTTATGGGGGGGAAAGTTCACTTCCTTCTATATCGATCAACAAATATAACCTAAAGTAAGATAATACTATACGAAATATCGTTATGTTGAAAAGAATTTAAAACAACTAGGTGTACTATTTTCTTTTTTTTTTTTTCAAAAAGGATGTTTTTTAGAAAATCAGTTGAGCAAAATCTTTTTGATATTTCATTATGAAAATGCAAGGATTTTGTTCTATGTTCTTGCAAAATTAAAGTTCCTATAGCTGAAAGGGCATTTCTAACGAATCGAAGAACGCTAGGTAAAATGATAATTGGAAATGTTGATACAAAAACAAGCAAAATGATTGAAAAGAGATTAAAACGGAACGACAGAGCAGCTGAAAGAGCTAAAAATACTCAACTGCAAGATATTGTGGAAACAACAGGTAGACTTTCTACTTCTAATACAGAACAGATTTTGAATTCTTCTAATTCTTCTCACGAAAATGAAGATACTGTTTCTGCTTATGAACTACTCAAAACGAAAAGTACAATTATAAGTCAAGATTCTCCATCAATTTCGCAAATGCGAACTAGACTTCCAAATGTAGCGTAGACTTGTGACAGAACCGGTGTGTCTGATAGGTCAGCTTCAATTCTCATAAATGCTGCTTTAAAAAATATAGGAATAATTATGAAAGAAGATTCTTCTAAAGTAGTCGATCGTAGTAAAAATAGAAAGGAAAGGAATAAAAACTGTCTTGATTTGAAAAGGAAAAATTAAGAACTCTCTTCATCAGAAGAATATGGATTGTACTTTGACAATCAAAAAGACAAGACTTTAATTCAAATTAAAGGAAAAAGGAGAGCTAAAAGAACAATCACAGAAGAGCATATTGCTTTAGTTTTAGAGTCCGGATCTAAATATATTGACCATGTCTCTCCCAAAACTAGTACTTTAAATGCCATAAAAATTAGCATATTAAGTTTTTTAGAGAAAAGTGCTGACATTTCTAAGGTACAAGCTATTAAGGGTGACGGAACAGTGGTCAATACAAGACAAATGCAGCTCTCTGTTGGACGACCTTTACAATGGTTTATTTGCTTATTACATACTAATGAATTTTACCGATACGTCATCTAATGGAACATTTTGATGGAACAATTACAGCCCCTAAAGGGTTTTGTGGAAACATTGGGGGAGGAGGGGGGACTAGAATCTTGTGAAGGTATGCCTGGCCTGTGTTCACTTTTTGAAAGGATAGAAGTAACTTTGCTCGAGATTGCCTTTAACGAACTTAGTACGGACCAGCGGTATTTCTACGAAATGTGAACTGGAATTTCAAATGGAAAAATTCCGTTCAACTTGCCATCAAATGCTCCAGAAAAAATGAGTCATGCCAGACAGCTAACGAAAGCAAATGGAACTTTGCGGCCCATCGGAGAACTTGAGAATATTAACACAGTAGTTATTAGAGTAGGCATGCATGTGGTTTGATATTAAATCTAAATCATCATGTCGGTATGATAGTCAACATTTTTACAGCATAGTAAAAAAATCTTGATTTCTACCTAAAGAGCTAAAGACTATAGTAGATAAAACACTGCGATGAAAAGTTTATTTTGGGAATCCGGAGAAAATTATACTATCTATGCTGTCTAATGATTGAATACACGTGAGAAAGTTGGGCCTTCGAAGATTTTTAGAGTGTAGACTGATGAACTCGATAAAAATGTTCGAGACTTCAAGATTCTCATTGTACATTTCAAAGTAGATAACTATATAGATTAATTTAACTGGAATTCAGTTAATCTTACCGAGCACCCGATTACGAAGTCTATTTCTTCTAATAAGGTGAATTAGATGATGATCCTGGATCTTCCTGTGAATATTAATATTTTAAAATATCCGTGCCATTCACAAGCAATAGAGATATGCATGAAAATAGTTACTGATACATCAGCAGCTGTATGTAGCAATGACGGCTCTGGAAGGATTTATTAGATCAAGGATAGCATCGAGAATTTCGTTGCCTAAATTTGAAAGTAAAAGACAATATTGTGGAGTTCTGGAAGACAACTAACCTAAATATTTAAAGACCAATTATAGGAGTTGTAATGGAGCTTGTTATGCAGTCATCTTTACCTGACGAGATCTTGGTTTCTTTTCTCAAGGAAAACATGCAAAGAGCGGCATTAAACTTTCTTAAATACAACGATTTTGTAGAATTTTCTATGGTAAATAGGCAGATGAAGATAACTTCGTAGGAAGCTAAAACTTCAGAGGTATGGTTACACCTATAAGTGGCAACTTTCCCGCATACAGGCTAATTAATTGCGATAAACTGTTTTTTTCGAGCGTTTTCACTCCACCCTAATATATATATATATATATATATATATATATATATATATATATATATATATAATATATATATATATATATTATATATATATATATATATATATATATATACACTGCTCGACATTGAAAATGCAACAAAAAGAAGGAGTGGTCAGAAATTCATGCAAATTTTACCGTAGACGCACGTCACTGAGTTATGCAAATGATATGAAATGCGCAGCTCTCCGACGCACGTGAAGTAAGATATAAGAGAATGAATTTGAAAAGTGGGCTATGTTCATGTTGGTTTTTCTGCCAGACTAATTATCGGAGAAATTTGGTTTTTGTCTCGAAGGATACGTGTGATAGGAGGAAATGCCATACCGTTCTCAACGAAGACACTTCCAGCATATAGACGACTTTACAAGGGGTATGGTGATCGGACTGAGAAGGGGAGGTTGGTCCATACGTCAAATTGCAGCTGATACCCACATGGATGCAAGCATTGTGCATCGGCTGTGTCGGAGATGGTTGGAAAGAGGAAATGTAGCCACATTGAGGGGTGCAGGTGCAGCCAGAGTGACGTCAGACCGCTTAGATCGACGGATTCACCGACAAGCTGTGGCGGACCCGCAAGTCACTTGTACGTCGATTCTACAGCACGTGCAAGGTACCCTGGAAGTTCCTGTGTCGACCAGAACCATTTCCCGTCGACTGGTTGCACTCACGGTGCCCGCTAAGAAGACTGCCATTGACCTCACAGCACAGACTCCAACGTTTGGAATGGTGCCGGACCAGAACGACGTGGATGGCAGCATGGCAAACCGTAGTGTTCTCAGATGAATCCCGCTTCTGTTAGTCCAGCGATAGTCATCGCATACGTGTGTGGCGTCGACGTGGAGAAAGATCGAATCCGGCAGTAACTGTGGAACGCCCCACAGCGCGACAACGTGGCATAATGGTTTGGGGCGCTATTGCGTACAATTCCGTATCACCTCTAGTTCGTATTCGGGGCCCTATGATGGCCCAACGATATGTAGATAATGTACTGCGGCCAGTGGCAATCCCCTACCTTCAGGGTCTGCCAAATGCAATTTTTCAACAGTATAACGCCCGGCCTCACAGTGCTCGAATCAGCCAACATGCTCTACGAGGTGTACAGATGCTTTCCTAGCCACCATACTCTCCTGACTTGTCACCAATCGAACATGTGTGGGACGTGATTGAACGCCGCTTGCAGAACCTGTCACTGCCTCGTTCAGAGGACGAACTGTGGCAAATGGTTGAAAGGGAATAGAGTGCCATCCCTCAGGACACCATCCGCAGGCTTATTGACTCCATGCCTAGACGTGTTTCTTCGTGCATCGCTGTCCACGGTGGTCCTACTTCTTACTGAGCCGACGCCGTCCTCGCTCTAAATTTTGCTTATTTATTTTGAAATAAATATCACTTATTGTTCCATGCTGTCTCTGTCTTCTTACCAAATTTCATCAATTTCTGACCACTCCTTCTTGGTGTTGCATTTTCAATGTCGAGCAGTGTATATATATATATATATAAAAGAATTCGTTTGGTGTGTATGTTTTCCATACAGAGTAGCACTACTTGAAAGATTGTACGAGGTTTTTTTTTTTTTTTTTTTTCAACATCCGATAGGCTTTAAAAAATAAACGGATTCAAATTCAAAAAATATTTTATTATCAAAAGTGAGGTAGGGTAAGTGCTCCAGTAGTCGGCCAGTCTCCAGTAGTCGGCCACAATGACATAAAACTCCTCATAAATAGTACATTTTTAATTCAAAATCAGATATGACGCATTCACACATTCATGTACCTATCCTCAGTCATCAACCTGTAGCAGTTAAGTTTTGGGTACTTTTTTTGAATTAGTAATGAGTCATTTCATTTCGAATGGTGTGCCCGTCATCCAAGATTGCGATTCTGCTTATTTTTCAGCTAAGAGGACACGTCTTCTTAAAATGGCCAATTATACTTATTAATTTAACTCTACTGTAAATTTGAGTGATTTTTATCTTAATGGAATGTCTAACATAATGTTTCAATGAAAGAGCGAACTCCTAGTTAGACTCGAATATTTTTTAAAGGGGTGGCCGACTACTGGGTACAGAATTCTTCTGCATTTCCAATAGTCGGCCATGGTAGCCCGACCACTGGTTCTAAGCAGTTTGGATGATTTATCCAGTAGTCGGCCACGTACTTAATGTAGCTTTTCATTCTTAATATGGGTTCATCAAATTAAAACTAAATTAACTTATTGAAATACAGCGACAATTCAACTGTTTTTGAGTAAAAATTACCTTTTCCAAAGTTTTATTTTTCTTGAAAAAATAGTAATTAAATTAAATGTCTTAACTTCTTTT
>JAXGGA010025904.1:0-10005 GCA_038373865.1 Uloborus plumipes
TGAGAGAACTGTTAGAAGAAACATATACCCTACGCAACTTTTACCGTAAATGAGAAAAAATGGTTTAGCCTGGGGACCTAAAGCAGTAATCTAAGACAATCATTTTGTCCTCTGTTCACTTCTTTCCCCTAGAGGTATGTGCTAAAATACGTTGACAAGTCGGAAGATAATGAAAAAAAAATGCGTGAAAAATAATTTTATATTTTTCCTTGCAAAGATGTTTTTTCATTTTTATATTGAACGTCAATTATTAGATTTTTCTATCAAGAGAAAAAGCTATAAAAGAGAATTTGTGACGTACCTTTATTTAAACTTTTCCCAAGAAACTCAATAAAATGAATATAGTTGCTAAATTGTATTAAAACGAGATATACTCAAAATCATAACATTTTTTTACGATTTATCGTCATTTTCAAGAAAATGCTAGATCTATTTGTACATTTAGAACAATTTTACGCAGATAAAAACTTTATTCCAGCAACTTCGGATTTTAGTTGGGATGTATTTAACTATAAGGAACCATTATGTATCATAATATGAAATATCGACTTTCTAAAAGCATATTTTTTATTCCATTTTTTTCTGAGACTATTACTCGTAACATTTGTCGCACCATTGGAGGTCAAAAAACTTTTTAGAAAGTCGATACTCCATATTGTAATACATAATGTTTTTTATATATTAAAATGTATCACGACTAAAAGATAAGGTTTAAAACTCAAGAATAAAGTGCAAATGAATATATATATATATATACATAATCATTTACTTAACATGCTCTATAGACACCCAATTAAATGAAATAAAGATGTTGAATAGCATTTTAAATAATAAAGACTTTACACTAATATTATATGTTTTATTTTTTGCAGCCAAGTATAATTCACTTAAACGCTATTCGAGCTTGGCAACATTAAAAAAACTCTCAGCGGACTTATCAGCCAAAGCTACAAAGCTAACATTCTGTATAAGTAACTTTTTAAAAAATTGAAATTTTAATATACCACGACTTGGGTTCATGCAATTAAGCTTAAATTTCTTCATTACTATAAGTCTTTAAAAATTAAAGTGTTTATGTTTTACTCCGAACTAATTTTCAGAATGTATTATTTTAACACGAGTCTATTAAAGTTTACAAATACCTTTGTACTGTTGATGTAGAGAAAAATACAACGTTAAGGAAGCTCAAATAAGCAGGGATACTGCAGACACGTGTTTGGGGCTACAAGGAACCTCTTTTTTTATCGGATGATTCTTCATCCTAAAACTCACACTTCTTGCATTGAAAAAGGCCCGAAACACGTGTCTGCAGTATCCCTGCTTATTTGTGCCTCCTTAGCGTTGTATTTTTCTCTACGAGTCTATTATTTTCACAAAGCTCTTAGGAAATGTACTTGCGATTTTGCAATATCGTATTTCACGCCTTTATGCAGTAATAACTTTTTGGTATCACTTACTCAACACCCGAGACTGTAAAATAGGGACTTCGAAGTTGATACCAATACTTTTACGAAATTGTTTTTTCGAATATTTAAACAATTGGGTAACTATCATGACTAATTTAAATATTTGGAATATTTTACGAATTGATTAAAAGAATTAAAGTTTTAGTAAAAATTATTTGTGAGATTTTTACGATTTCCCAATGCATTTTGTATTTGATTTTACAAGTAAGAGGATTTTTTTTCCCTTTTTTTGTAATTTAAAAATCGTTTGATATTTAATTGTACATTAAAAAATTTTGGGTACTTTATGGAAGCCATATTTTTATCGCTTCTTCACTGAAATAATGAGAATGTACTATATTTGCTATCTAAAGGTTTAATCGTGAAAACAGCATTGAAACTAATAGGAACAGAGAATACAAATATTGAAGTATTTGCAAACTAATTCTTAAACCTCTTTTTAAATTAAACTTTTATTTCCATGTTATTAAAGTTAGTTCTCCTTCTTTTTCATTTTGTCATTCTCAATAAACAGTTAAAAACATCATCGAGAGTTAGAGAACAGTTAAAGCAGCTAAAAGTAAAGGGACTGGAAAGGGGCGTGCCACTGGATTTTTGAGTGAAGTTATGAGTAAAACTATTGTAAAGTTCAAACCCGTGATAGGCTTTCATCGAAAAATGTTTCTAAATCTGTACGTGTACAACACCTACTAGGGCAACTAAAACCATTTCTTGTCCATAATCAGATGATTATTTCGTAACTTTTCATAATAAATGTCTCCAAATTTTAAATTTTGACACTTACAAAACTGAAGAGTTTTAAGGCTAAAAGGACTCTGTTACATTTTTTGAAAATACAATCTGGACAAAGGCAAGCAATGGATACTGGTAAGCAAATGAAACTTGGCACATTAAAAAAATTGCTGTCATTAAACTAATTTCATACGCTCACTTAACGACAAAACCAAAAAAAGAAAATGCTGCAACAATAAAACTTTGAGCCTTAATTACTTTAAATTAGTATTTTGTTACATAACCCCATCATCTTCCAAGTCCTCAAATTCCGCTTCCAAGTGTTACATTACCCAATCATGAAACATAGGGAAACACGTAACAATATCAATTATTTCCTATCGGTTATATTCTTATCAGTGCATTTAGAAAGTAAATAATAATTATTGAGTCAATCAGTACTTTAACTAATTAGATTTCTATATATGCAGTGAAAATAGGGATTATTGATTTAAATTAATAATTCCAAACATTAATTATATATATTATTGCATGCAACGCACCATGTTTGCATTGTATGCATGCTCATCTGAAGGCTATGCTTTGCTTGCAAAGCACTAATAAGGATTGGTTGTTTGGAAAACATTATCACATACACGAACAAGCACAGAAATACGCAGCAAAAAGAATGTACTAAATATCATCGTACTAATGTAAAATGGTTTTCGCCTGAAAATGGGAGTTCTCATTTTAGTCGATCTAAATAATGTAGGGGAGAGTGGTAATGAATGGGCCACTTTTTGGTTTTGAAATATTGTAATTTTTTCTAACACTTTGTTTTAACTCTAAATTGGTGTTTTAGTTACTTTACTTATCTGGCTATCTAAAAAAGTCATAAAAGTTGGATTAGCACCTGTCTATAATGAATTATAATAGAAAATAAAAATTTTGAAATTTGGCCCATTCAACCCCACCTATGGGGTTGAATGGGCCATCGAAGGTAATGAATGGGCCACTAAATAAATTCAATGAAAACATGTGGATTTAATCTTGTATTTGCTGAATATGACAAAATAAATGCGGCACTTGACATGATGATACAAAATCATACCAATTTAAAATTATATAAAGATAAAAACTAATGCAATTAAAATAAAACTGATGCATACCAATTGTAGCAGAAAAATGACTAAATAATGAGATTGTAAGAAATAAATAACATCAAATATATATAAAAAAAATAACAGATAATACACACTATAATTTAACAAAATTTATATATTTCAAAAATAATATTAAAAATCACTTCCAAAAACTTCATCTTCATTTTCAAACTTGTCAAAATTCAAATTTTTTTTTTTTTAAATTTACTAGCCATCTGGAATAAGAAATATCTAACTGAAGTTACCAAGAAAGAAAATGAAATTGTACTGTGAGGAATATAATATGGAGGAGAGAGGGGGGCTTTTTCAAGCCACACATTGCGACCAGAGGTCTATTGTACTATAGGAATACAGTGAAACCTGTGTATAACGATACTGTACATAACGATAAACCTGCCTATAA
This sequence comes from Uloborus plumipes, assembly GCA_038373865.1. NCBI lineage: Eukaryota > Metazoa > Arthropoda > Arachnida > Araneae > Uloboridae > Uloborus > Uloborus plumipes. The sequence goes on from JAXGGA010025904.1 coordinate 3,744, forward strand.
CGATATTTTGGTTTGGTCCCAGCCAACTTCCCATCTACTCTTGCTCAAACTGTCTATAATGATAATCTTTCTATAACGATATTTTTTCTCGGTCCCTTGAGTATCGTTATACACAGATTTCACTGTATAATATAGATCTGCAAATTATAACAAACCTATTTTGACGACAGTAATCTTAATCTATCTCTGACAGTCAGTTGTGTTTCATATTAATGCGAAAATCCAAAGAAAAGGAAGAAAAACAATATTTAGGTGGCCCATTCATTACCATGACATGGTCCATTCAGCTCCACCTATACTTTTGGAATACATTTAGGTTTTTTGAGTACATTGAATTTAGATAACATCAAAATACATCTTAAGATTAGTTTATAGATATGGAAAGACTAGCTTATACATATGTATGCAGTGAAATACTTGGCACATTTTAGCTAGGAAATGTTTTACTAAAAAGGGGAAAACTTACTTTTTAGTCAGATTCTTGACCATGCCACTCTAGTTTGAAAATGGCTCAGCGCAAACGAATGAAAATTGGATGAGTTTAGTAGAACAAATAGCTACATCTATTGGTGGCATCAAAAAAAAAATTCATGCAAATACTTTTTCATATTTTATTAGTGGCCCATTCATCACCATGGCCCATTCATTACCACTCTCCCCTACACTGATATCCAAATAAGTTATCCTATTGTGGCAATATTAGATAAAACGCTTAGCTAGCTCATATTTTTAGGCAACATTTCTCACCCCAAAAACCTGAATCACAAAACTCAAAATTTCCAGTTTATAAGTTGAGTTTTTTTTTTTTCTTCTGGAAATAAAAGTAGAAAATGTGTTTCATCTTTCAAAAGAACCTACACATGTCAAATTACCACCTTATAGCTCGCAAGATGACAGTTTTGTTACTTTTGAATCCAGCTAAAATTGAGCGGGCTCAGACTTCAAAGTTACGCAAGGGTTAATTATGACAGTCAAGGACGGACATCAAATGGGATTGAATGTTGTAAAGCGTGTCATTTGAATTTGTGTTGTTTCTTTTGAATAAACCGAGTACCGAAAACTGCTTAAAAACTTTTCTTGAAAATGAATTACACTGAAAATCAGTTTATCGAAAGAAGGGAAAAAGAAAAAGCTTCAGCAATAATCTGTGTTTCGTACTCTAAGATCATATTATAAATGTAAACAGGAAAGAAAAAATATACCTTGATGTGGCTCCTTGAAAGCAACCAAACGTAAAAAATTACGACCTTCATTATTCATTTTTTTTATTTATAAAAATATCAACTACTATTTTCAATAAATATTAATTTTTGCTACTCAGTTTTTCTTAGCTTGTTGTTAATTTAAATCTATTATCCGAACTAAATGGTTAGTTTTATGAAGATATTGCTTACGCCGAAAAAAAAACAAGAAAATATTCTACGTAAAATAGCAAAAGGAAAAAAATAAATAAATAATGAAAGCAGAAAAACTATCGCGGTGTTTTTTGATTCATGATACTGATCGTTCACAGATTACATTCACAGCTTGCTTTAGAAAATGTTAAATTTTTATATCCAAACTGTTTTCATCGAAATTTTGACACCTAAGCGAAAACCAATATTTAGATGCCTTTAATCGATTCCAGCATTTTTATATTACTTTCAAAATCAAAATCTTACAATGCTTACTTTGATATTATCAATGCCCTTGATGGCCATGTACACCCACGCAATGATATAAAAGAAAACCATCATCGTATATTTCCAATGCAAAGCTTGTTCAAATTTCGGAGGAAAAAGTGTCGTTGCTGTATCACATTTATTTTGTGAACCGAACATTATCGCTTTTATGATAAGTATGAAAGAAAATTCATATTTTCAACTTATTTTAACCGTTTTCATTTTTCGGCTACTTCTTTTCAGAGAAAAAAAATTCAGTTTAAATTTTTTTCAGTCGTTTTCTTCAATTCAACATTTGCAGTCATCTTGATCCTAATTACTCAGTTGAGCAATTTTTATTTATTTATCTTTTTTTTTAATTTTTTAAATTTTGTGGAAGTGTTTTCTCTCTTGTGTTTCTTTACGTAGTCAAATGAAGCAACCAAAGCATGTTGATTATGTTTTTTTTTTAATAATAATAATCTTGAAATAAAAGTAACACGAAAAAGCTTGTCAGAATATGTTTTTTGTATTTTTTTTAATTAATATCTTCTACTATTTTATGTTATATACATTTTAGCCACTACGTTATTTTATATTTTTTTTCTTAATTTTAAATACTAAGAATAATTCAAAATCACCATTATCTCCATAAATTGTGCCACCGAATTCAAATATATTGTATATTAACATTGCTTTTAGTGTAGCTTCAAATAACAAATCTCAAATATTGAAAATCAAAGTTTATTTTTGCTTCAAATCTATACACATGCAACACCTACATCAGTACAATGCATTATATTATGTTAAAGTAATTAAACTGCCGCTCAAAACCCTTTGTCACTTTGTTCATGTCTGTTAATCTGCTTTCTCCGTTCTCATACAACAAATTTATGAAGAGACGACAGTTAGGAAGAGGATTTAAAATTATGTACAAAGGCTACACGTGAATCAAGTTACCCATTGTCCTAAATTTATTAGCTTTTTCCCTTTTACTCGATTTCAATCCCTTGATTTAAACTTACATGCTAGTTGGCTTCTAAAATGGCTGCTATTATATTTGAGTTGTAATAAAATATTTTCACACTAGGTTTGCTCTGATTTTGAGCACGTATTGTAGTTTATGTAAAAATGCATTTTATTTATTAAATTTAATGCAGTTCAAATAATGTTTATGTATTTTTTAGCTTATACCTGATAAGAATTGAACAAGTTAAGATTTAGTGCTAACATTTGTAACAAGCATAATACGCAAAAGTATGAGTAACATAACAAAGCAAAAGGTGTCGTTTACGTAATACGAGTATTATTTGAAAAGAGAAATATCACCTCGTGTTATTTACATTCAGAAAAACTTTGCTAAGTTATTTATACTCAGAATATTATTTATTATTTACATTCAGATTATTACTCACATTTAGAAAAAAAAAGTGTCATACTGCACAAGAACTAAATATCTCCAACCAATATTCCATAAGATACTAAAGAAAATGAGTTGTGCTACGTTTCAAAGTGCCACTTAGCTAGTACAGTATAAGTTCATAGAAGCAAATTCAAACGCAATATTATATCAAGACAAAATATTTCTAAATTAATTTTATTTAGTTATTATGTATTTATTTTTTTTAATGATTCTGAAATTATTTTAATTGTGGAGTTGTCTCCTTCTTGCACCGAGGTCTTCAATTGCTACCAGAAAACTAGTTTAGCACTAGTTATATCACAATTACTACTTATTAAACCAATTAGTATTGTAAACCATTAAGTAATCTTTGATTGCTTCGTAAGATTTCACTTCAAGGATGCGCATTTGTAGATGAAGTGATGTTGGTAATGTGGATCCATGTTGTTACACTATAACCTCTTAACTTCTTGCCTTTAAGCAATGCGTATTAGTCAAACTATAGATAGAGAGCAGTAGGTACAGAGTCGGTATTAGGTTTTTATTATTATTATTATTAAATTTTTTATTATAATTTCACTCACACTTGCCGAAGACCCGTTTATAGGGTCTGTGTGGCGGACATTTACAACACAGTCATACACACAGAGGAAGGACAAGGACAGAAGCACATCCATGCTTGAGTCGGGATTCGAACCCGGGGCCACCTCATCACGGTCAGACTCCTCTGACCACTAGACAAGGTGGCTGGCATTACAAGGTACTGTTGGTATTAAAATGCTAACTTTATTTTTAGTATGTTTTTGAGTTTGAAACTTTTAAAATACAAAAATAAACTTTTATTTTTTTTTGTAGTCAAAAAAAAAAAAAAAAGCGCAAATGTCCACAGTTTTAATCAATTCACAATTTAATCATTCATTGCAGTATTCCTGCTTATTTGTGCCTAATTAACGTTGTAATGCAATATCCCTGCTTATTTGGGCCTAATTAACGTTGTAATGCAGTATCCCTGCTTATTTGTGCCTAATTAACGCTGTAATGCAATATCCCTGCTTATTTGTGCCTAAATAATGTTGTAATGCAGTATCCCTGCTTGTTTGTGCCTAATTAACGTTGTAACTTTCTCTACATCAATAGCACAAAGGTATTTGTAAACTTAAATTCATTAGGATTTATTTCAGAAATTTTCGTTCGTTAATCTTTTTTAATCTGTCTGATTTTTAGGGAGGTTCACATCTGAAGAAACGGTTCAATATGTATCACTCTCATTGTTGCAATTTTTATCCGTTATTCCCTTCTAATCTCTCCCTACTTTATTAGGAGGCAAATACCAAATCTAAGTTTTTTAAAAACGAAACCCCATGGCTGCTACTTATTATGAAGCGGTGCCGAATTGCCAAATTTAGAAAAATAGAAGTGCTAAGTTGAGGATACAGTAACCTCACTGCTTTGGAACTATATGTTAAGCTCACAGTGAATGTGCTGCGTTGAGCAATGACAGCTATATCTGCGGTTATTGCTAATACACATCTCATGTTTCATTTTGTACCCTTTTTCTCTGAATGAAATTAATTTTATAATCATGAGCATTGTTTATAATTTTTTTCAACTATAACCAATCGGTGAAAAAAATATTGTTATAAGTAGGGATGCACCGATAAGCAAATTGGCCGATTACCGATTACCGATTAATCGGCAGTTGATAATCGGCCGATTAATCGGTCAAGCCGATTAATGATTAAAATGGTTGTTTTCAGTACTACCAATTTCACCATTACAGTTTTTTCTTCGTTTTTTTTTACAATTCTAACTTTTGAAATAGTTCCTAATTTTTTCTACCATTTTCCTAATTTTCCCAAAATAATTTCAAAATTTTATCAAATTTCTCTGAACTAATTTTCATATTCTTGTCAATAATATTGCATTAACGCATTGCTAATTATGTAAACTAGACATGAAAATTCTCGCTGTGTGGCGAGCAATCCAATTTTGAAGTTCTTTCAGTTTCAATTTTTCAATTATTAGTAGCTATGTAATTCAAGACTTTTATTCTTTGTGAAAATTGAAGATTATCTAAAAGCAAGGAGAAAAGTATCGACGCATGAAAAATGTTGCTATATTAACTATATGTATTTTTATTCAAAATAGGAGAATTAATGTATTAAAAACTTTACATCAACGGTGAGGATTATTATTACTGTTAATAAAATTATTCATCATAATTTCCTAGTAAAGGTTTACTTAAAAAAATAATATTTAAAAAATATTTTTCCCGCCGATTAATCGGCCCGATTTTGCCGATTATTAATAATCGGCAAAGCGGCCGATTATGGCCGATTAATCGGTACTGCCGATTAATCGGTGCATCCCTAGTTATAAGTTTAAAAAAACACAAGGAATTTATGTTATATTCATTTCAGAGGAACAGGCCCGTCATTCAGGGGGGCAGGGGGGGGGGGGCAATCGCTCCCCCTGGTTTTGAGAAATCAATGTATTTACATATAAGTGGGCGTAACTTTTAATGTTTTTCGATGAAATTGCATTGTGTTTGGACCCTTTGCCCCCCCCCCCCTCCCCTTGGAAAACTTGAAATGACGGCCCTGCAAAGGAACCACTTTTATTTTTTTCGAAAAATTAAATTTAGTTCATTTTGTGCTTGGTGGAGAGCATCTTTGAGAGCACAATTAATGCGTAAAATGGAAATCACAATGGGTGGCCGTACATTTTTTTGCAATTATGAGTTCTGGTTGGTCAAAAACAAAACGGGGTTACATAATGCTACAACCCTCTTTTCTACTACTCCTAAATTCATAATTTTTTTAAATACAAAGTACTTAATTGTAATATTTTTGTATTGAAATGACTTTGTTTAAAAAATTTTCCTTATTAATCTTACATTCAATAACACCCCATTTTGTATATGGTATTATGAAATGTGATTCAGATGTCTTTTAATGGCTACATCTTTGTATTATTAAATGTTATTATTTTATAATGACAAGAAATAATTCTGAAAAACCACGAAAATTACAAAAAAGGTATCAAATTTTGAAAATGGCTTGTAAAAATGTTTTTGCTGTTCTTTGGTGCTACTTATTTTTTGACAGGAATCAACTGTATGTTTAGGAACTTAGTTCTAACATATAACACTGCTAGATAGGAAGCACTGCAAACTATGAAAATATTTTAAAATTTCACTTTGCTCCGCTATTTCAGTTTT
>JAXGGA010025905.1:0-10004 GCA_038373865.1 Uloborus plumipes
AAAAAACATACTTTCTCAACTTTAAATATGATTATATTCTTTGTTGTCGAATAAAAAAAAGACTGAAAAATTGCTCTTGACTTTTGAAAACATACTTTAGCACAGTTAAATGATACTTCAGTTACTATAAAGGAAAATTTCTATTTTTTAACAAAGAAATTGTATAACTGACACCTTAGCTTGTATACTAGAGATATTAAAAAACTGAAAATAGATACTAAGTGCAAAATGTAAGGTTTTTAATACACTACCAGGCAACATTAAACATTTTCAAGGCGCAAAAATCAGGCAAATAAAATGAAGAAGCAGAGTCAACAGGCATGTTACATTTTTCAACAATATAAATAAATACTGTTCCATGCATCATGAAACTTACTTGTGATAGCTCAGGCTGTGACAAACCAGGTTGTGACAGTCCAGGATAATTAGGTTGACTCATCTGACTCATGCTCAACTGACCTTGAGTGAGGGGACCTTGTGAAAAACCACCCATCAAATCCTGAATAAATTGGAAATAAAATTTGTTTAAATGATGAAATGAAAGGAAAAATAGAGAAAGTTATTTTTCACTGATACCACATGTGTAAACTTCATAACTTTCAAGCTATTTTTAGGTGTTTTTACTGAAACATAAGAAACTAAATGCAGCAAGTAAAGTAACCAAAATTACCTGACTTGCTTGACTGTTAAATCCTGTTTGGGATAAATTCAGAGATGCCCCGTTAGCCATATTACGACCATTAGTGTTCTGTCTTCCTCCACCTTTTCGTGTTGCACTACGATTTCTTTGATTTTGTCGAGCTACAAAATAAAAGAGTAAATCAGTTTTGAATAAGAAAGAATACATATTGTTAGAAATTTATACCACATGTATCATGTTATGCAATTTTTTCAAGTTCACATCAGGAGATTTAGCCCTTATCCAAAAGTTCAACAAAAAAACAAAAAAGCTTTAGTAAAATTCTAAAATACATTAGGCTGATGAATGAGTTAGCATGCCGCTCTAAATGATTCAGTGTACTTTATATTTATTTACTAACTAAGTTTCAGCTGCTACATTTTTAAAGAATAGCTAATGCACAAAATACAGCAGAAGCTTTAGAGATTTAAAATGAAAAACTAAGTAATAACTGACTTTACCATTGAGAGGATGGAAGTTTAATCCTTAAACAGTGTAAATCTAGTGTTAGAGCATACTGCATTAATACTAAATAGTGTTTAGTTGATAAAATTTGAGCACATTATTTATGATTTATATTATTTTGATGAGCATATATTTATATATAATATATTTAGTACATTATTAAACTGCTTTGTATCAAAGTATCTAGCCTATAATAACATACTTTTACAAAAACAAAGTAAATGACTACTCCACAAAAAAAAAAGTTTATTTTAAGCTCTTTAGATAACATGTCATTATTTTTCTCCTTTTCATATTTGCCCAAAATGCTTGAGTGTTAAACCCATTGTTAGGCCGGTCTACATGTATCATTATAAATTTACATTTTTTTAATCTATAGCCTTTTCTAATGTAATTCTTTAAGAATAAAATTTAAACAACTGGAATCTCTGTCAGAATCAACAGTAAGCATGGGTACTGTTGCATGAAATTCTACTATTGAAGTTTGTAATGAATACTAACACTTCCATGCAAATATGTAGGCATCTGGATTTTATCTTCCCATTTCTTTTATGAAGAATTATGGAGAAATTGGACATTTTACATTTCATATTAGCTCTAGTTTTCTTTCAGGATGATCTACATACATAGCTGGTTTAAGACACCACTAACTAATAATGCAAACTCAATCTGTCTGAGTCAGCAATTAATGCTCCTTATATTTTTTTCATGGAATTATTTATATATATATATATATATATATATATATATATATATATATATATATATATATATATATAATAAAATAAATAAAAAATAATAATAATGAAATAGAAAAAGGCACATTAGGAGAAGTGAAAGGAGAAAGGTTGAATCCAGAGCTCATCAGCCGTGGGGGATTCAAGAGTGGTCGAAAGACCAAAAAATTTAAAAATAAACTATAGAGAGGATGTTTTAGTTCAAAATATGCAGTCTACAGATCTTCATTGGGCAAAAAAGCACCAATGTGAGTCTGCAAACCGCACATTAGAACAAAAACCTAAAACTAAAATTTATAGAATTTATATATATATATATATATATATTCAAGAGAAAAGCAAAAACTTCTAGCCTTCATTTATACTTTTCATATTGTTCAGACTGGGGCGAATACCCTGTTACTCAGATGGGTTTCAGTGTACACCCTCAAGAGTCGATTTAACATTGCGTCCATGGGCCAAAAATTTCATGCTATGTAAACCTTTTTGCTTACCAGGGTGGCCGGTTCACACTGAAGTAAAAAGAATAATAAAAATTCATGTAACAATCAAAAATATATTCCATTGCATTACCTTGCAAAGCTTGCTGATGTTGGTTATAGAACCTTGGTGGTATGTGAGCCATATTTAAGAACATTCCAACAGGAACAGGAAGATTTGCAACTGCACTCTGAGCCCTCTCTGGACTGATGTAAGAAATTTGATCATGCGGTCGGTTAAAGTATGCTGGACCTTTTTAAGAGAAAAAGTTCCATAGAATACATCAAAATAAAAACTGTTATAACTTACAAAAAAATTTTGAGAAAATATATCTTGATTTGGCTAGAGAAGTTCTCATCAAGGAAACATGACCCCCTCGGGGAGAAAAGAAGGAAACTGGGATTGAAAATATAAGCAAAAACAGATGCTTTTCATATTTATAAGAAATGTAGGATTATTCTAGGGCCTTAAAATGTAAAGCAAAGAGTAAAATCTTACAAAACAAACATAGGAACGCCGAAATTCTGGCAAAAGCTGGAAAAATGTTTTTGTATACAGTGCAACTTGAATATTTCCAAAATCTCTAATTCAAATTTGTAGACAATTTGATGATATCTTTTGGTCACTCGAATCCCCGAAAAAATCAATGTTAAGTTTTTAAAAAATCTATTGAATGATTATAAATCTTTTGGTAGAGCTTTCACATTCAATTTTTTTCAAGTTTGCATTATATATTAACTCTACTGGGTAGAATTTGACCAACTCTCAATTAACAAAATAACTTCTTTTTTAACTTGAGTGCAGGGTCTAAATGAAATCCTGTGTTTTTTGAAGGGGGGGGGGGTGGATGTTGATAAATGGAAAAATTTGGAAAACCCTGCCAAAAAACTATTCTTATAATCATGTTAAATTGTTTACCTCCATTCATGTGAGAAGAGCGATCATAAACACTTCCAGGAATCATAGCTTCTCGAGCATCATACATAGCAGTATTCATGAAGTGAGTGCCCTGAAAACAGAATAAAACTCCATTACGAGGTGTGTTCAAAAAATAACGGGAATGTTAATTTTTTGAAAAAAATATTCATTTATTCATCTACATTAATGTTGTCACCTTCAAAGTAATCCCCCCTGGATAATATACACTTGTGCCAGCGCTTCTTCCAATCCTCGAAACGCTTATTAAATTCGATCTTTGGGATAGCCTTTAGCTTTTTCAGCGATGCATTCTTATTGTCATGTATGCTTGTAAATCGACGACCCTTTAAGGTTCTTTTTATTTTTGAGAATAAGAAGAAATCACACGGAGCCATTTCTGGTGAATATGGAGGCTGAGGCATCATTACAGTAGTGTTTTTGGCTAAATATTTACGAATAAGCAATGAAGTGTGTGCTGATGCATTGTCGTGGTGCAAACGGAACGACTTGTCCTTCCACAAATCTGGGCGTTTTTTACGGATTGCTTCACGCAAACGACGTTGAACTTGTAGATAGTAAGTACTCCTTGTTAACCGTTTGGCCTTGTGGCAAGAATGCATGATGCACTATGTCATTAAAATAAAAAAACCACAATGAGTAGAACCTTCACATTTGACCGCACTTGCCGAGCCTTTTTCGGTCTTGGCAAGCCATTGGGCTTCTACTGGGATGATTGGACCTTAGTTACGACATCATACTCGTATACCCATGTTTCGTCACCTGTTAAAACACGTTTCAGTTCTTCTGCATCGTTGTTGACTTCATTTAGTAACTCCTGAGAAACTTCCATTCGCCGTTTTTTTGTTCAAAAGTCAACAATTTTGGAACAAATTTTGCTGCTACATTTTTCATACCTAAACACTTAGAAAAAATTTGATGGCATGAGCCAAGAGATATTCCAACATCATCAGCAACTTCTCTGATTGTGATTCGGCGATCGTTTATAATCATTTCGTTCACTTTTTCCACGATTTCATCAGTTGTTGATGTGCTCGAGCGTCCAGTGCGTTCATCATCTTCAACGTCTTCACGGCCATCTTGAAAACGCTTATACCACTCATAAACTCTCATTTTACTCATAGCAGAATCCCCATAGGCCTTTATCAACATTTCACAAACTTTGTTACACTTAATATCATTTTTTACACAAAATTTTACAAATTCTTTGTTTCATTACTTTCATCCAACAAAAATCGCCAAACCAATAAAACACCTCTAACCTTTCCTGTTGCCAACGAAAAAGTAGCAATGAAAACAGTTGGCAATTTTATGTTTTATTTTAAGGATATGTCTACCAACATAACACAAAAAAAAATTGTCAATCGGACTCTCCAAACGCGCGCAATTTAAAAATTCCCGTTATTTCTTGAACACACCTCGTACATATAATAAATTAACATGCAATATTTACATCATCTGACCAAAAGTAAAAAAGAAGAATAAACGTCTTATTTGTGTATTTACAGTGAAGTCTCGACAATCCAAGTTTTGGAATTGACAAGAGCTGCTTAAGAGAACAGATTCTTCTACTGCTAACTTACAAAAATAACATTTGTTTTATATTTTCCTTGAGTATCATTAGCAAAGAGTGGAGAGTTAGAGACATGTCCATCACTCACACAGTAAGAAATTTTAAAACATATTCCCACTTTACTATTAGCATCCATTACATTAGCATGTATTCTACAGATCTATCTACATTTGTGGTATTAACATAGCTAGGTAGAACACTCATCCACTGACCTGTGTTTGTAGTACTAAGCTAAAGACATCCAAAGAGGCAAAAGCAACGTCTGATCTAACGTTTATCACAAGCAGATAACCACCTATAACCATACACCCCTTGCTGCAGCCGTCTATTTATTCGGATAAATGCAGCGTTCAGGGGCGCTGCTCAGAGTACGCATGCGTTACGCGTCTAAAATTCTAATCATTTGCATATTATACCCTACTTTGCATTTGCTGAAAATTTCAGCCCATTCACTTCACGCAAGTTCTTCATGGTGTTGCAATTTTCACAAACATGAGTTTATATATACTTTTTTTTTTTTCGTTTTCAAAACTCACAATGTTTACTTTTAACAGCTAAAACAAACATTAATCATAATTTTTTTTTCTTTTTCTCTTTTTTTTTTGTCATGTCTCAAAACTCACTTTTTGTTAGTTGTGAAGTGTTCTTATTTTTCTTTGTAATAGGAATTTTATAGCTGCTATACGTTTTTATTAAATGTTACAGCCAATGGTTGCATTTTTGGTACACAATGTTGCAGGGTTCCTACTTTCCTTCAAGAAAAGAATTCAATGGCTTTTTAAGGACCTTTTAAGAAAATTCGACCATATTTTTTTGCATTTTAGACATGAAAGCTTTATACTAAATGTCTTAACAATTAACCTTTAAATATTCATTCAAAAAAAAAAAAAATTAAATTAATCAATAATAAATAAAATAAACAAATAATTAAAAACATTAATGCAATTAAATAACATGAATTTCAAATAATAAAACCAAGGCACATACAATACAGTTTTAAAACTTACCGGGTTGATGGTATTTATCAGCTTTCTAGGTTTACTGAATTGAATCATGCTTTCCTTTAAATTATTCAAGGGCCCTTCAACAAGAACTTTATTTTCTTTGTAAAATGTCAGCAAGTGATTCCACAATGTTTGCTAAAGAAATTAAATTGAAATGGTAAGTATTCAAAAACTATGATTGTAAAAAAATAACTTTAATTATTATATATTATGTAATTTAAATATTATGTATTGTATAATAATAATAAAAATAAAACTGAAAAACTGCATTTGGATTTATTTCCCTCAAAAACCATGCATAATTAACATGGTATTCAAGACACAAAATGGAAAGAGGTTCAAGTTGGATTGGTATACTTTCTTATTATAAAATACTTGATTCTATTTAGATTACATTTGACGATTTTTAACACTGAACTAGAAAGAAAATTCCATATTTATACTGCTTCACAAAATTTTAATATATAAATGAATGAAAAATCAAATCAGGTAGTAGTTCCTTTCAATTTTGCTACTTCCATGAAAAATAGATAGCTAATTAGAATTTTCAAATTACACCATAATTTTGCAGACTAAAAAACATAAGTAATTTCTAGTGAAATAAGTGTTAAATTCACTAATAGTCCAGGCTAGTGTCCATTGAAATGTCATGATACCTAAAATTTTTACATATATGATATTTTTTGGTGGTTTCTATATGAATTTGACCTGCTGATTCCGAATCCGTTGAGTGCCAGACGCTAAACCTTGAGCATTTTTGTCAAAATGGCGAAATCCAATATGGCCGCTATAAAAGGTATGAAGCAAATTAATGGAAACAAACGTGCAATGAAACATATTTTACGCGTAAAAATGATTGTACTCTTTAGTCAAGATACAATTCTATTGAAAATAAATATTTATGAAAAGTATACGAATAAAAAATTTTACCAAATGGTAAAATTTAAGATGTCAGCCTAAAAAGTTGCTAGGTTTGATTTTCAGGTATCAATCATTTTTAAAACCGTAATGGACATGAAAATAGAATGTTTTAACAAAGATAAATGTTCAAAATGATATTCAGGGATCATAAGAAATGTGATTTAACCTAACAACAACACTAAAATTATTTAGAAACATTCCAAATTTAAGTTTCGGGATTTCGCCGGTTTAAACCAATTTCCTTAAAGAAACAAGTTTCTTTTACGAAAGAGCTTCCTATATTGATACAAGTTGCATGAACGCAGACTTCTCGCCGTTGTGAAAGGTATTTTTAGCTACCAGTTGGAAGGTATATCCAATGTGTTTGTTTAGTGTTTCGCCTTCAGCTCGATTGCGGATTTTCAAGGTTGACTTCACCCAAATAACGGTATGTGCAATATTTCGATGTTGTAGTTTTGCAAGGTTTGCAGAACTAATAAGCAGCTCAGCTATTTGCTTGCAATTTCTGCCTTAGCACTGGCCAATTTGTTAAACTGCTCCATGAGCCTTCCTGGTACGCCAGAAAAGTGCCGAACTGTTATCATCAACCTATCTAAGAGTTTTTGGAAAGTTACCGATTTATTGCTGTAAATTGACTGAGTTTGTTTGGAAGCTTTCAAAATTCTTTAGCAAGTAACTGCTCATTATTTTTCAGGAACGTTTTGGGCTGTTTTTAAAGTGAAACTGTGAAGAGGGAAGTTGGCTTAAAACATCGCAGACAAATTAAAAAAATATTTTCCGGTTATAATAGAATTGTATGAGAAACATCACTGCAAAAAATTACTTTTTCTCTGTGAAAAAGCGAAAAAATGCTTAGGGCTAATGAGATATAGTCGATAGATGTTTTCTGATAAGTCTAGAAGCTTTTGCGAATCAACAAAACAAAATTTTTTTACTAAACTAAAAAGGAGAAAAAAGTCTTGAGACGTATCTGGTAGATTAATTAAATATTTTGCGGTAAATTTAAAAATGCCCGTGAAACAGCAAAACAAAATTTTCAAAAATGAAAAATCACCACTTTCTAAAGGAGACATCGTACTGAAAGTTTTAACAAATCAGACGCAAGTAATTAAATTTCTTGTGAACAGACTGTTCGATGCCCAGGCCAATGTCTAATTGTTACTGTTACCAAGATCCTTTTCCGATTAAATTGGTGTTGGAATTAAACAAACTTTTGTTTCTCATGAAGAAGCTGATATGATTATGATTCACTACTTAGATAAAGTCAGTAACCTTCCTAAAGAATTTAGAAACCTTCCAAATAAAAGTCAGCCACTTTACGGCAAGAAATTGGGAACTTTCCAAAACTCTTATGTTCGGCACTTTTCTGGCATACCAGGAAGGCTCATGGAGCAGTTTAACAAATATGGCCAGTGCTAAGGCAGAAATTGCAAGTAAATAGCTGATCTGCTTATTAGTTCTGCAAATCTTGCAAAACTACAATTAGAAAGATTGCACATACCCTTATTTGGGTGAAGTCAATCTGGACAATCCGTAATCGAGCTGAAGGCGAAACACTAAACAAACACATTGGATATACCTTCCAACTGGTAGCTAAAAATACCTTTCACAACAGCGAGAAGTCCGAGTTCATGCAACTTGTATCAATATAGGAAGCTCTTTCGTAAAAGAAACTTGTTTCGTCAAGGAAATTGGTTTAAACCGGCGAAATCCCGAAACTTAAATTTGGGATGTTTCTAAATATTTTTAGTGTTATTGTTAGGCTAAATCAAATTTTTAATGATCCCTGCATATCATTTTAAACATTTATCTTTGTTAAAACATTCCATTTTCATGTCCATTACAGTTTACAAAATGATTAATGCCTGAAAATTAAACCTTGCAACTTTTTAGGCTGACATCTTGAATTTTACCATTTGGTAAAAAATTTTATTCGAAAACTTTTCATAAATATTTATTTTCAATAGAATTGTATTTTGGCTAAAGAGTACAACCATTTTTACGTGTAAAATATGTTTCATTGCACGTTTGTTTCCATTAATTTGCTTCATACCTTTTATAGCAGCCATATTGGATTTCGCCATTTTGACAAAAATGCTCAAGGTTTAGCGTCTGGCACTCAACGGATTTGGAATCAGCAGGTCAAATTCATATAGAAACCACCAAAAAATGTCATATATGTAAAAATTTTAGGTATATGGTCTTCTAGCCTGGACTATAAGAGTTGTTTTCAAATTATATTAGCAGTTAATTTCTATTCCTTCTACTGTGGAAATGTTGAAAAATAAATAAGACAGGTGCAGTTTTTTAAATATTGCAATCTACTGAATCTACCTAATTCTGTGGTGTAAATTGAAGGAAAATCTTGTGAGATACAAATTTTTAATAATGCAGGAACTAGAAAAGGAACCCAGAAAAAAATATACATTAATGCTATATTATAAGCATACTTAATTTCATTTCTAATCTTATTAAAGGTTGTTAATATAGCTTGAATTAATTCAATAATAGGGGAAGTTTCTTTACAGAAGCTCTGTGGTGCAATTGCAGTGCTTCCAAAGGCTTTTTTTTTTTTTTCAAAAGTGTGGCTCATAGGAGTAAGTCTGATATCCAGCTTTTACACCTAAAAATAAGTGAAAAAATTGTACAACTCCTAAAAAGGGATAATTTTTATTTTTTATTTATTTTTTGAATATTTTTGGAGGAAATATCTCACGAGTCTCCCAATTTGGCTCTGTTTGCTTTTGAACTTTTCACCTCTCAGCCCTTTAGATAAATGTTAATGGTGAGTATAATGCCATCTTCCCTTCAAATACAAAATCATAGCATGAAACTATCGAAGACTGGAAAAAAAGGGGGGGATGCCATTTAAAACAGTGTGGGGGTGAAGGGGAAACAGTAGTCATATTTGGACTCAGTGGGGCATTTTACACATCAACAAAAATGTTGTCCGGAGTATTTTGAAGCTTTGTTCTGTAAATATATTAAAAATATCCAAAGAAATTAAACTTACCTTGGACAAAACTTTAGGGTTTCCAACAATTATAATTCCATATCTGAAAAAAATAATGAAATAAATATCAAAGAAAAATAACTAAGACAAAGAAAATGCACCAAATAAATTAACTATCATTCATTCATTCACACACAAAACTATAGGTAATGATACTATATTACAATTTTAAAGTTGAAAAAAAAAAAAAAAAAAC
>JAXGGA010025906.1:0-10004 GCA_038373865.1 Uloborus plumipes
GACACTGTAAAATTGCTAACTTTATAGTAAGAAACTGTAAAATTGCGAACTTTATAGTAAGAAACTGTAAAATTTCTAGTTTTACAGTTTATTGCTGTGCATTTTACAATTTTAAATTGGAACCTCAGGTGCCAGTATTATACTGTAAAAACAACAGTTCATTTTTTGCTGTGTATGTACACTCAGCTTAGGTTTTTTTGTTTTTTTGTTTTTTTTTTTTTTTTTCTGGCGGTATATGAAAATTTCAGTCAAATTGAAACATAATTGAAATTTATCAGTTAAAAAAGAGTAGGTTTGGTCAATCACTTATTTTTTTCCAATTTTTGATACGTATTTCATCATCTGTTTTGTGTATTGAATTCTATAATCGAATAATTTATTTATTGAACGCACAAAAATTTTCATGCACATAAATGATATATGCAATAACATATTGCTAGGGCATTTTTACGTAGCAAAGCAAAATTGCATTGATCGCGAAATAGTTCAAGAATCATCATCAAATATGATTTTTACTTTTAAATGCAAATAATTCTGATATGAATATTTAAAACTAATGTCAAATTAAATGAAGAATTTTCTAATTAAAAGCATCTTTAAACACTCAATGCCATTATTTCTCGCTAACATTTTTACGACTCCACACGGCTGCTTATGCTTTAATTATTTATCGCTTAAATAATAATGAAATTCTCATCTAGTTATTATTTGTGTGTCTTATAGAATAGCTCATTTAAATGAATAACAAAGCGAAGTTAAATTGACGTGACATTATTAATATGGGAATAAATTATGCATTATTAATTAGCTTCTCTTAGAATTCAATTGAATTATTTTGCCCTGCATTCATTTTAATCATTTTGTCGTTAGGGAAGTTTTCATTGATTTGTGCCACGTGAAATCTGTAGTTTGTACGTCATTAAAAGGAAACTCGTTAGCAAATCTCTATGCTAATGCTGATCCTTTTACCGCTTATGATTTAAGAATAACATGTTCTAAAAAAATATTAGCGAATCATTAAACTTTAATTCAGATTTATTCTGCAGTAGGAAGGTAGCATTTTTAATTTTTTGTTATCTATTCATTGCAAAAAAAAAAAAAAACTAGTTATTACTGTCTAAGGTTATTTCAGTATAATACTGGCAGCAAAGTTTCCAGTTTAAAACTGTAAAAGCACAGTGATAAACTGTAAAACAATCTATTTTAAAATTTATTACTGCAATACTAGCAATTTTACAGCTTATTACTGAAAAATTAGCAATTTTACCGTAAAATTAGCTGTATTATATTGTAATAACAATGTATAGGTAATACTGGAAGCAGAGGTTTCAGTTTGAGATTAAATTGCACTGTAATGAACTGTGGAACCAGCAATTTTAGTTTATTTCTGTAAAATTGACAATTTTACAGTTTACTACTGCAAAATTAGCAAATTTTGCAACTTATTACAGTAAAATTAGCTGTATTATACTGCAAAAACAACATATATTTTTTACAGTGTTGTACTAGACCTTTATTGAGCAATCTTGTTTATTTGGTTTCCGCTGAAAAAAAAAAAAAAAAAAAAAAAAAAACACGTCGAATTCAACTACAGTGAACTCTCACTTATACACCGCCTCATTTATGCGCTTTTTTCATTTATGAGCTAATATTTAGAACAGTGCCAATTTGAGTCCCAAGGGAATTTTCACTAGTATTTCAATAACTAGTTAAAAAAATAATTTTCCCCAGAAAGAAGATAAGGTTCTGCTTTCATTTCATCTAATAACATCAGAATAAAAAAAAATTTTTTTTCAGAAAATATTGTTTTTATACATCAAAAATCAGATCGGTAACGTGTCCCAAGTAGCAAAGCTTAGCATGCAAACAAGTCATGCGCACTTTCTAACTTCCCAAAAAAACGCACTTGCACAAAAAACGATTCTATTTTTACCCCTTTGTTAATATTTTACTTCATTTTTGTTTTAATCGATTTCTGATTTTCTAGCCGATGCGAAATAAGCGTGTCCCAAATTCCGCCGTCAGAGTGGTAACAATAACTTCCGATCTATGTTTAGGCTCCCAAAATCATTTCCTGCACCTATACCACGTGATACTGAGTACCTGGCGGGATGTTTTATCGAATCGTAATTAAAAATTTGCATTTCTGCATCTAAAATTGTAGGTAAGATTTTTTAAAGTGATTTTATAAAATGTGTGTCATTTGAGTCATCAGATCGGTAACACGCTCTAAAATGCGCAGTTTTTATTATTTTAAAAATTATTTTATATATAAGTATAGTCCTTTATTACAAGTGAAAAAACCACTTGTTTGATTTTGGTTTAGTGCGATCGACTCGGAAATTAAAAAAAAAAAAATTTGTCAGTTTGTCAGATCGGTAACAGTCAGAGCGGTAACATTGAAAAACAGCGAATATGTTACAGAACTAACTCACACGTTTCAGAATTATAAAAGCAAAAATAATAGGTTTTAGCCATATATATTGAATATTTTTGTTCTTAAAAAATGAAAAGCAATGAGTTTCAGTACAATTGCTTCACTTGTGGTTTGTATTACCTAACAATAGAAGTTAGTAAAATAAGAAAAATTGACACTGCAGAAATTAAGTTAATTAATTATTATTATTTTATTTATTTATTTTTTTGGTGCTTCAATTTCTCATAACTTCGCTAAATAACTAGATAATAACTAGCATGTTAAATTTGAATTTCTTATCAAGAAATTAAATTTCCTGTAACTAATTAAAGAAAAGCAAGCAGCAGAGTTGTGTGTTGCAAAAGTTGAAGTTGTATGTTGTTTCAAAACAAAACAAATGTTTTATTAGCTTGGATTTGGTAATCTCATAATTTATTTTATCTAAAAACCTTATCGCTCATTTTTATTTCCAAGAAATGCTTTTTTATAATGAAATTTGATTTTTTAGCCATATATATATATTTTAATATAATTATCTTAATTCTATGTTAAAAATGCAAGTAAATGATAGTATATTTAGAGATGTTAACGAAGACTGACAGCATAAACTCAAATGTGTAACTCATATTAACATCAGATCTGTAACATTCATCAGATCTGTAACGGCTTAAAAGTGAGTAATCTAAGGAGGGGGTAAATAACTTCCTTGACTTCCCCCCTTTTATTTTCTTGCATTTAGACCCAATTTAGACTTAAAATCCAATATTAGTTTTTTTCTGCAAAAAAATTTCTTTTTCAGAAAACTCCAACTTCAAATTGGCACTTTTCTAAATATTGGCATTTATACGGCGATTTTAAATGGTCCCAGCACATTTTATATCAAAATAATGATAGTATCATTCGTTTATGCGTCGCTCTAAAGACAAATATTTCACTTATGCGCCGAATTTTCCCTAACATGTAAAAAATTTAATTTATTTCCTTTAAGGCTACAGTGGACAAATAAAATTGATTTTTTCAATTATTGATTTATATGTCTAAAACTTTGTGTGCTTGTATTATTGTATATTTACTACATCTAAAAGCATAAAAAACACAAATTAGTGCAAAAACAATGAATATTTTTTTTCAAATTTCAAATTCAAATATTTTTTTAACAAAATTTCAAAATGTTCCAGGCGTCGCAATTTTTTTTCAAACTTTGAATTTCCACTTAATTTCCAATCATTACTCATGATTGCATAAAACAATGCATTTTACATACAATGTTTTATGTGATAGTTTATAAAAAATGGCTGAAAATGAAAATTTATATAATTTTTTCAACTGAAAATTTTTATTTCCAGTCATCTTTTATAAACTATCTCATAAAACATTGCATATAATGCCTTGTTTTGTGCCATCATGCCTAATGATTGGAAATTAAGTGGAAATTCAAAGTTTGAAAAAAAAAATTGCGACGCCTGGAACATTTTGAAATTTTGTTAAAAAAGTATTTAAATTTGAAATTTGAGAAAAAGTATTCATTGTTTTTGTACTAATTTGTGTTTTTTATGCTTTTAGATGTCATAAATATACAATAATATAAGCACACTAAGTTTTAGACATATAAATCAATAATTGAAAAAAATCAATTTTATTTGTCCACTGTAGCCTTAAGAAATAAGCATTTTTCTTCACTTTCCTCTTTCATCTTTCTCCTTTATTGTTCACGGAAGACATTTTGTCCGCATGAACTAGAGTTCGGAAAGGGACAATTACTTACTATGGATCATTTTAAAGGGAAGAGTTTGTAATTAGGTATGCTACCATTTTTGTTTTCTCTTTATCATTGTAATTACGTTACAGTAATTGCCAAACCGTGGTAATATGTCCCTTTTCTATAGAAATATTCTTATTCATTCTCTCATTAGAACCTATTTTGCGTTTTAGTCCTTTAAATAGGCTTGTTCACTTATACGTCTCTCTCACTTATGCCCTTTTTTCTGTTGGTCCCTTGAGCCGGTGCACAAGTGAGAGTTCACTGTAGGGGAAGACCGCCTATATTGGACCACTGCTTAAATTGGACCTCGGGCTTAAAATCTAGTACAGAGATCTGTGATACACTTTAACAGTAGAAATATTAAGTTTTAGGAATAAAATCAATGTGTATGAAGTTTCACCAGTCTTCGAACTGTTTAGCGTGAGTTACGGCTTGGTTTGTGTTGAAGACGTGCGAAATCTTATTTTGCGGACTTGTTTCTAGAAAGATAACTCAAAAACTTGTGAATTGCGGTAAAATGCTGTTACAGTGTTAAAATCTGTGTTTAATAAGGATTGCATCGATGTATTTACATGCGTGATTGTGATAATTTTTGACAGAGCAATGAGCTGAAGAATAAAAAATGGCGTGTTTTCCTTTATTGGACCGAAAAAATTTTCCTATATTGGACCGGTGGTCCAATTTAAGAATATGATTTTAAACAAGACTTTTTATTAATCGTAACATAAAATAAGAGACTCGTCTTATTTAATAGCGTAGTTAAAATTATTTTAAGCATACTTTAACACCTATTCACGATATTCATTTAAACTTCTTTTATCAAGCACATTTTTGTCAAGCAGAAGTTGCAACTTCTTAAAATGAATGTTTTTTTTTTCTCTTCATCCATTTAACTGCAGTTTCAGGTTGTTAAACATAGTTATTACCTTAAATAAAATTTATGCTGGTTTACCGAGAAAAACTATGAAATTCTTCGATATTTTCGAAACGATTTTAAAAGGAAACAATTTATATGCTACTAAAATGTTCAATGTAGATGAAGCCGGTGTTTTTACTGTCTAAAAGCCCCAAAAATATATTGACGTATAGAGGTAAACACAGGTTGGGGCAGTAATGAGAGGTGAACGTGGTAGAAACACACTGGTTATTTGCTCCATGAGTGCAACAGAATTGCAAGCTCCCCATGCTTATTTTCAAAAGATTACATTCTATGTATGAAGTATTTGTGACAGCTTCCCTGGTAAACAGTATGCTTGTTCAAAAAAAGGTTGGATCACAAACGATAATTCACACAATTGATTCAACATTTCACAAAAACTGTTAAGCCAAGCAATGTGAAAAGAATGCCCTTCTAGTAATGGATAGGCACAGCACTTACATAAAGAACATTGATGCAATAAACTTGGCTAACGATTTAGATATAATAATGCTTTCTTTTTAAGCACATCATGCACATAGATGTGGACTTTATTCCCTTTGTGTACATATACAGTTATCGAGCATGTGATACATGGAGGCGAGAACATCTTCTGCTGCAGCAAAATTAGAAACAAGTAGCCCACATAAAACTACTCAAAGTGAACAGGTTACATGTTCGGTG
The DNA here is from genome assembly GCA_038373865.1 of Uloborus plumipes. Classification (NCBI taxonomy): domain Eukaryota; kingdom Metazoa; phylum Arthropoda; class Arachnida; order Araneae; family Uloboridae; genus Uloborus; species Uloborus plumipes. Next base: position 5,779 of record JAXGGA010025906.1, read on the forward strand.
TAAGTTGTACACTATGTACAAGAAGTAGCTACGACTTAAATTAAGTTCTGCAGAATCAGCGGATAATTCTCATCAAAACATGATTATCAACTCTAACTATAATTTTTTAAAGCCGGCCTCACATATCACCTTTGCCTAAAAAAATAGAAGGAACAAAAAGGAAGGCTATCTCAGCAATCATTCTAACGCCTTATAAAACAGGCATAGAACAGAAAAAGTCACACAAAAAGAAGCAAGAAAATGCACAAAACAATTGTTATTGCAATATTTGTCATAGAGATGAAGTGCAAAACAGGATTAAGTGTATGAAATGCCTTCGGCGAGTTTATCAACACTGCCTAAGTGAGGCTGAAGTAAAAGAAATTCTATTGCAAATTCTGGAAAAAAGTTGTATAGTTCAAATATAAATTATTCTATGATTTCCTGGTACGGTCCAATTTAAGAAGCGCATGGTTCAATTTAGGCGCATATATTCCTAAATTGGACTTTTGCAACTTTTTATAGGATAATTTTTTAAAAAATAATTTTCATATTTTCAGAAAATATAAGCTCCTAGGGGGGTTCCTGAATAAATTTAGCTTAAGATGCCCTATTTTGCATTTCTGTTTTGCTTCACATTGAGCGACACAGGCCTCCTGTTCTTAGGGGGTCCAATATAGGCGGTCTTCCCCTACTTCCTTATAGTTCGTAAGGAATCCAAAACGCGTTTCTTCAAATATAAAAACTCATGTCTTCAGATACTATCCTTTATCTTCCCATTTAACTTGTTTTTGAAGCAAGATGATCGGTTTTTTTAGATATTTTTCTTTTAATTTAAGTTAATATTTTCTCAAAAGCAAATTCAGAGTTTAAAATATATTTTTTATAAATTTCGCTAAACGGCAACCTGTTCAGTGTAAACTGTGGAAAAATAGTGGTTCTCGAGTTAGGAGAAATTATGAAATAGATATTCCAATGAAAAACGTTGTGTAATTAGAATTGTTGGAGTTTTTAAAACGTATTTATAATTACCCCAAAACCAAGTAAAACATAAGCATTTTATTATTCTTTAATCATAAATAATTGTGGCTTTTCTAAAATTGCTTTTTATGTCCGTAAATTTTTGGTATCTATTAGTGAAAATGTGATTCTTAAAAGCTCTTTCCTACGTTAATGGGTTTCCTAACTCGTAGTATCGCTTTCAAAAGTGATTTAACACGTTATAGTTGAAGTGAAAATTTCGAAATTCACCCTGACTTTAGAATTTACGGAACTCTTCAAAATAAGGGAAATTAAAAAAATGTTTGGTTATTCAGAAAATTTCGAACGCTCTTATTCGAAAACCGGACATGACTGATGTTCTTTGTAATAGGTAAACCACTTACGCAGAAGGTACTAAAATGGAAAATTTAAAATTAGAAGTGAATACTCTGTATTTTATTCACGTAAAGAAATATTAAAGGAAAAGAGAAGAACGATAGAAAGTGGCTTAAATAGTAAAAAAAAAAGAAGAAAAGCAAAAGATTTCTTATTACTTAGCCGATAGAAGTACAATATAGTGAATTCTAGGTTTGAGAAGCACTGTCATGCTAAGGCAAGGAAATCCCCAAAAATTGAATGTTGGATTCACAAAAGATTACCGCTCTAGCACAACAGCTGGTTTTGTTCCTTTAATGGAAAATTTACTTTGAAAGGTTCCAGTGTTGTTTATTGTCGCACATTTTGTTATGCGATGTATTTCAGGACAGATCGTTGAGCAAAGAGTTTATAAAGATAGCTTGGTGAGTAATATAAATTAATGCTGGTAAAATTTATCCTTATCTAATAAAGGGATCATGTCCGTCTGTTTCTGTTAGTATCTACTTATATTAAAAACTGAGTATCTATGTCCTGCTTCTTTCTTCTGAACGCAGATGAGCTGAAAGTCGAACTATGTACCGATAGATTCGTAATTTTTCAGGTGTGATGGTTTTGAAAAGAAGTGGTAAGTAGAGAAATAGTAGAAAACTAAGTTTTTAAGGTGGTTCTGAAAAATAAGACGAAAATTACGAGAATGTGAATGAATAGAAATTAAGAATAGTATTAATATGCAATGTCAAAATAAACCATATAAGAGAAAGATCAAACTTTTATTAGTTTCGAATTATTTGTCGAAAAAGTGATGCTAAGACTTAAATGACATGCCACATCTCTGCACAGGAGGCAATGGAGAGTGTTTTCTCTTGTCTTTACTGTAAGCAACGATAAGTTCAAAGTTATAAAAGTACAACTTTTCAAAAATATTGTTTTGATGTTATATGAACCATTTTTTTAATTCAGGAAAAAAAATCACGCAACGTTGAACGTCAGCCAGCTCCAAATTTCATCGCAGAAGAAAAAGTTTTATTGGTTAGTTCCAAACCCATTTAATTGCTGCAATTTTTCTGCTATATTGTTGTTTTTTTCTTTATTGTTTTCATTTACACCTCTGATTGTTTTTATTTTTTCTGCCATCATTCGTCAAATAAATGAGCTAATAAAAAAATTAGGACTATTTTGTTTCATTTACTTTGTATTTCTCTTCTTTTATTTCTGTACCCAATATGTCTCTTATCTAGACTACAATCTTGCAACGTAATTTGGGGTAGAGAAGTTTCCATTGTAACTATCATTTATCCTGCTTTTATTTATTTATGTACTTAGAATTCTTTTAGTTGAACTGCAATCTATACATATGAAAATGGATGTTTGTTTTTTTGTTTGTATGTTTGTATGTATGTTTGTTCCTCATACAAATCCAGTTTTCGTTAAATTTTCATCAAACTTGGCACAGAGGTTCCTTGATGCACTAGAATTAACACAGACGGGGTTTTGACGTTTAAAAAAAAAAATCCAAAAAGCCTAACATTAAAATTTTTTGTCTCAACATGGCCAGATTCTTTAAATTTTGAATAGCTAGAGTAATAGAGGTAAGCCTTTAAGCATACAAATTGATAAAATTTAACGCACTTACATATGAGTATTTTCTAACAAAGATTACGATTAACAATGAATTTATCACTCACCTATTTCATTTTAGCATAAAATAAGTAAAAAACAATTTTAATTAGCTATATTGTATCAATAAGCACCGGGCAACGCCGGGTAATAAGCTAGTTAAGGATAAAAATTCATCTGCTACGTGCTCAAGGACTTTAAACTTGGGGTTGGATTTTTGGTAAAAATATTACTTAGCGGTTCGGTTTTCTTTCCAAAATTCACACCGCGTTTAAAGTTTAATAACGTCCGATTAAACAATCGATATTTTCCATTAACTGCTCGTGCGTCTTAAGACCCTATATCAACAGTTCCGGTTCCTAAGTGCGCTGCAGAAAGCTTTAAGGCACATGGGAAAAAAAGAAGAAGAAAGAAGGAATAAATTACATTTTTGAAATAATCTTTATTGCGCTGAATTAAATTGCTGAGTGATAGAAGTGGTGTTAATAAGATAAAAGAGAAAGCGGTGGGTTGAGCAATTCTGGGCCTAAACCTTTATAGTAACCACCTAGAGAAAGTGAAGTAATTAACTTTTTTTCCTGAGAAATCAAGGGCTGCTTGCGTTTTTCGGTATGTTAAACCAAAGTCTATATTTCATTTTTCCAGCTTAAAAGTACTTTACGCAGATCCAATTTATTTAGGTATCTGTTTTTATTGATGTAATTATTTTCAAAATGTAGAAAAGTTTAAAATCTCAATTTTTCAACAACACTAAAAAATGAATATTGTTTTTACAGTATAATACAGCTAATTTTATAGTAATAAACTAAAAATGTCTAATTTTACAGCAATGCACTGTAAAATCGCTAACTTACACTTCTGTAAAATTGCTAATTTTACAGTTTATTACCGTACATTTTACAGCTTTAAACTGGAACCTCTGCTGCCAGTATTATACTGTTGTTTTTACAGTATGATACAGCTAAAGAGAGACCTAGAGTGTGAAGTGAAGTGAAAGCCAAACCAACTGGAAGAAAATGCGTACTGGAGAACAGGGACTCTGCATCCATTCTCGTCAACCCCTCCTTCGCCTTCGGCGCCAAATGAAATGAAATGAAATGAAAATTAGTTACACTTGTGGGCTTGTATGTAACTCTGAATGAAAGATAAATTCACGTTCTTTGCAGACATAAAAGTAATATATTTAACACTATTATTAATACTAAAGCCTAAACTATATTACATGTTGATGTACTCCAAGTGTTTCAGTTGTTTGTATGTAACTCTAAATG
>JAXGGA010025907.1:0-10003 GCA_038373865.1 Uloborus plumipes
AAACCTACCTCCAGACACCAGTATCCCGAGGCACCCGACCGAAATCCACGACGTCTTCAGCATCTCGACAGAAAAAGGGATTAGAAACTGGATCTGCCGGCTCCGCGCCCTTTATACGAAGGGGCACCTGTGACGTCACGGCCCACGTCACTGACCTACCTGAGAAAAAGTCAGGCGGTTTGTGGAGCGGCGTTGCAGGGAAGCGAACAATACGCTCGCACGGATTCCCGAAAATAAAAATGACCCGTCCGATACGGTCTTTGGGTTCTGTTGGTGTATCGTAAACAACTGGGTGTTGTGATACAAAACAGTAGCTTAACCCTTTGAAGACTATGAGCTTTGAGGTAGAACGGAGATATTCAACAACCTTTCACACTTTTGGGTAAGGGCAGGGCGTGATTAACGTATGGTAATGTTGGTCCGTGGACATTTGCATCAAAACAGGGTGATTTTTCTTTCTGTCTGTCCTTTTTTAAAGCTAGAGGCTTCAAAAATGTGGAGATTTTCTTGTGAGAAGAACAACAAATCGCACTACACTACAAAAAATAAAATGTTTAAATTTTAAGTGTCAGTATTTTTAATTCCGCCAGCTTTCAGTTTTCACCGGAAAACAATTTTATAAAAAATGGATTTTTGTTGGTTAAAAGTACGTCAATGCAGAGCCCGACTTGAAAAGTTCCCTACTCAGGTCACTTTCAAATTTTAGTTCCCCTTTCAAAGGCTGATTCACTTTATGCAGTGGTGTTTTTACTACAGGTGTCACGCCCTGCCCCCTCCATAAAGGCTAATCTCTTAAAAAAAAGAAAGAAAAAACGAATTAGAAAATGACTAAACCAGCTTTTCTCAACCTTTCATCATTCACGTCCCAGTTTTCAATCATAATTTTCACCCCCCCCCCCAGCATACAATAAAATGCAAGGGAAGATGCAGTATCATGTGTTTCCCCCACAAGCATCAACAAAAACAGCTATCCAGACAGTTAGAATGAAGGAGCATGCAAACTTAGTGTATACATAAAATGGTTTTGTTTTACCGCAGGTATAAGGGGTGTTTTTCTTATAGTGTTCTGGCATTTTTACCCCTCTGATGAGTACTCGAAATAATGTTACATGCCTTTGGGTAAGACACCGTATCTTCGTTTGGGGAAGATGCCGTAACTTTTTGACCCCACGCCCTAGAGATTACTGTGATCCTACTCCAAACACAGATAAAAAAACTGGCACCGAAGAGCATTATGGGAGTTTATTTTTCCAGAACGTGTTTCCAAATGAAAAAAAAAAAGCTTCATTTTGTTATTTATCTACTATTGTACAATTTATATAACTTTCGGTTATTTTGAACTGAATGTTTTAAGATTGATAAAGTTTGTTATTTATTTGATAGATGGAATGATTTACATTTACTAGTGCAATAAAAATTGGCAGGGGGGGGGGGAGCATCATATAATTTAAAATCTAATTTACAAAAGAACGATAGCAAACACATAATTTAAATCTAATTTTCACAAGAGCGACAGCAAAATGATTAATGAAGTTAAAAGAAGGCTTCTTGAATAACGTTGAAGAGGAAAAAGAAAGTATGGAAGGAAGAGATTGTAGCGTGCACAAAGAAACGATGTTTTGCTTCAGCATGTTTGCAGCCTTCTAAAAGTTACCCAAATTATCGTGCAACATCTCCAAATCGTTCAAAACAGTTTTTAACAAACCTACACACAAAACATCAAGAACACTTCCGCAGTCGTTAAGGGAAAGTTGTGCTGTTGTGAAAAGTCTACTGATAAAAGTTATTTTTAGCATGAATAATTCTTTCAAAAATGCATTGTTCAAGTCTAAAGTGGGAGATAAGTTTCAAATTTGAAAACAATTCTTTTTTTCGGCCCGACGTTGTTTGTACTTGTCCAAAAATGGAAGACAGATTTACCAAATGGCACATTTAGAAAAAAATATCCTTACAAAGAGCAATATTTTAATGTTTTTAGGAATTTCGGAGTAGGCTAGACAGACCATTGAATGAACACTTAAGCGAATTTTTAATTTCAAAGATTCATAGCGACGGAAAAAATAGTAGCATTTGCCACATGAGAGTCAAAACACTTCAGATTATATACGAGTGAATATCAGGAAAAGTGCTAATTTAAGTCACAAATGAATTTCTCAAGCACTTCCAAATAAAAACCAAAATTTTTTCTTTTTCCATACAGTAAACTGCATCGTACATACAATCTACGACAAAATTCTCAGGACTTACTTTAATTTGTGACAATAGAACTCTTTTTATTGCCTCAATGTCATGTCGGCAGCGCGTCACACATTAAAATCGCAAAGTTCAAAAAAATCCTGTGGGTTATAAAACATCGCAGCAGAAACAAATACAAAAGGAAATAACGTGTTTTATATTCATCTATGACGATTAACTCTTGTGTTTTAGATAAAATGAATTTAGATCGATAAAAAAAAGCAATTTCTGCTTGTCACAAGTTTTCATAACATGAGGAGTGAGCCAACTTTCGGAATGATAAAATCTAGACAAAACATTTTTTGGCGCCAAAAAAATACGCTGGGTGAAGCTCTAATATGTGATGTTTCAGTTCCAATAGAAAATTTTCACTTCGGCTGCATTGAATTACAGGTAAGATTTTTTCAATCTTGACTTTTCTGTTTCTACTAAATGAAGTGTCATGTCGGCAGCGGAAATTAAGACACAAAATAAAGTAATTTTTCAATTTATTTTTGCATAATGGAAAAGAAACCTATTGTCATGGACATAATAAGGTGTTTTTATTTTCAAATCTTTAATTAGGGATGTTCAGCTTTCATATTGGGGGAAATTTGTCATGTCGGCAGCGGTCATGTCGGCAGCGCGGAAGTAGAAGGTATTTGTTACGAAACTGATGCGTGCGTTGCCGATGTTTTTTCGACATTTTTCTTTGTGTTATGAGTTTGTTGAGTTTTAAAGTACACAGATAGATTCAAGTGCATCGTTTTTCCTGCCAAATTTTCCCATTTTAGCAGTTTATTCATTGTTTTTTAAATGCTTCAAAAACATGAATTTTTCCGCAAAATTTGAGTTTTCAAACAAAATTATAGCTTTTTTCACCCTCTTTCTTTTCTGATCAATGTTCCGACCTTCGTTCGTAACTACTGCACCCAAAAATATAAATTTGTTTTAAAATGGAAAACTTACGAACATTTTAGTGAAAATCACCCTCCCCCGCCAAACTCTGACTGTCCTGAATTAATTTCGTTTTTTAATATTGTGTTAAGAATTTTATTTTATTTTGATTTTTTAACTATTAACCCATTTATCTGTTTGAAACAGACTTTGTCGCACTTATTTAGACTTTAACTAACTTTTAATTAGTCTCTAATTTTATTTATAAAACAAAAAAGCGTTCAGGCTCTGAAAATATTATTATATTCTAAGTAATAATTATTTTATTTTTGAACATAAAAGGTAGTGAAAGTGATTACTTTTATACACTAAGTGTAAAATCTGTAATATTTGTCAGTTCGGTAGCATTCTCATCATGTCGGTAACGCTCAAAGACAACCCCCCTTAAAAGGGGGGTAAATGTTCACCTTGACCATGCCCCTAATTTTTAAAAAATGTTGTTACTAATGTGTATTTGAAATACCCTATTAATTTAATTTTCTGAGTATCTTCAAAACTTGAAAATTTCCATGGTCAAATTGGCACTTTTCCTGATATTCACCCATACGTAGAATTAAAAAAAAAGGGATAGCTTTTATGATTCTGCATCATGCCTCATGGGGGTTGAAACGAAAAGAAGTGCCCAAATCCAGTGAATGAGCAACACTACACAAAAAAAGTATGTTGTTTTTACAATATAATATAGCTAATTTTATTGTAATAAAGTGTAAAAATTGCTAATTTTACAATAAGAAGCTGTAAAATTGCTAGTTTTACAGTTTATTACTGTGCATTTTACAGTTTTAAATTTGGAACCTCAGCTGCCAGTATTATACTGTAGAAACAACGGTTCATTTTTTGCAGTGTACCAGAGGAAAAATACAGCATTTTCTAGTCATTTTTCTTCTGTAAATGTGTGGAAAGAAGTTAGTTCATTCACTGGTCAGTTTAACCAACCTATAAAACTTCATTTGAACGAACTATCGAGAAATCAAAACGTAAACAAAAATATATAAAGATCACTTGAAATCAATGTCAAATGAAACTTCAAGCCCAGTTAGATCAAAAATGCCCAACATCATAAACATCGTAAAAGAGTAGTTCCAATTATAAAGGTTGCCATTCTCAAAAAGCTAAGTTTTTGGCCTACAGAATCATTTTGTACAATGAAACTTCTGATTTCATTTTAAAGGGTTCTTAAAATTTTGATCCGTACACTGTGCCGCTTCGTAGACATGTACTTGCTTATCAATGCAAAATCAAGAAATAATTTTCGAAGTTGCAAATTTAACTTACTGAAACTCACGTATGACAACAATTCTGCCGTGGGCAGGTAAACGGCAGTATCTGCAAAAATGAGTTTTCGAGATATTTGAAGAAACGCGTTTTTGATTTCCCACAAAGATCAATAAAACATTGAACTTCGAACATAGGCGATACTATATGTTTATACCGATAAATTTTTTGGGTAATCGATTGAATTTTGATTTTGCAAGCGCAAAGAGAGGTAAAGCAGATACTGCCCTTTACCTGCCCTTTTCACCCTAATTGTCATGCGGAATTGACTGGCAGTCGGCAGTAACTGCAGAGTATGCTACTAAATGTCCAGTATTTACATATTCGACAACATGCGAAGTAGATATGTTATTACGAAATATATTATTGCATTGTGAATGATATGGTTTATTTAAAAATATACATAAATACCGTGTTCTTATAGATTTAATATAAACGAACGCGAAATATAATTAAAAAGTATAATGAAACTCTATTGTATTATGCAAAATATGAAGCAAAACTTGATGATTCTTCAGCCATTTTTACTTTCTTTTACTTAGTGAAGGAAGTATTGTGATCTCGAAGAAAATTTCACTCAAATTTCGGTCTATATTTTAATTTTGCTCGCCCCCGAATGAATGTTGAGTAGTTTTTTCGACCTATCAGCACGTGCATATGTACCTACTAACATATAAACAGCCGAAATATCCTTTTCGACCATGCCCCAGTTAATTACGATGAGTTTTCTCGTAACGTCTGTATGTACGTATGTATGTACGTACGTATGTTTCTATGTATGTGCGTATGTATGTATGTCGCATAACTCAAAAACTATATGCCGTAGAAGCTTCTAGTTTAGTATGTAGGCTCTGAGGGTGGTCTAGTTGTGCACCTACCTTTGTGGTTGCATTCGAATGTTCCCAAGGGGGTCTTTTACCCATTTGTGGGCTAAATCAATGTTAGTTTCAATGCAAATTGAGTAATATGATTTGGTACAACCACTTGGTGATATATCGGCAAACTTTTGGTCGCCTAGTGTTTGCCGCCAAGTTGGCGACAAATTTCATGAAAAAATGATTTTTTTAAAAAATTTGGATTCAATTTGGCGCTATTGGGCATATTTTGTGAAGAAATCACTTAATAATGTTAAAATTGGCGATATTTAGAAAATAAATCATTGAAAACATTATTTTGCATTGATTCGGGACAAACTGGGGGTGTAAATGTTTGAATTGTTATCTTGCTCACTCTAATGTACTATTTTAACACTTGAGTTATTTATTATGGAACTTAAACGTAAAAGGAAGTAGTGTGGCGTTCACATCAGATGTTTTAAAATTACTACAAATCAGTTAATGCTTTGTAATTTGCATCAAAACAAGAAATCACTTTGAGAAAAAGAGCGCTTGAAATGCTTGTTGTGCTGACGATTTTTTTTATAGCACTATTAAAACAGCTAGGGATTAAACTACAAAAACTATCGTCTGTTAGTATGAAAGCAACTGTAATTAAAAGAAAGCAAAACAATGTAAATAAAATCATTTCATTGCTGCATTTTTGTTTGTCGTCTGCCAAGTTTGGCTTGTGTATCTTTGAAATCGTGAAAAATATTGTCTGCTAGTGGAGAGAAACTTTATTTGAAAGAAAAAAACCTGGTATGGACCCCACACTACTTCCTTTTACGTGTAAATTTCTTAGTAGATGCCTTAAATGTTTAAATAGTGCTTGGAATAAGCAAGATAACAATTCAAACATTTACGCCCCTAATGTACCACGAATAATGCAAAAAATGATTTACAACGATTCATTTTAAAAATATCGCCGATTTTTTCATCATTCAGTGGATTTTTCGCAAAATACCGCCAAAAGCGCTAAATTGAGCCCAAACTCATAAAATAATTTTTTTCGCCAAATTTGTCGCCAATTTGGCGATATATTACCAAGTTGGCGACAAGCACTTGGCGACCAAAAGCTTGGCGATATATCGCCAAGTGGAAATGCCAATTTGTCTCACTCAAGTCTGCATTGATATTAACACTGATTCACCCCAAAAATGAATAAAACACCCCCTTGGGAACATTCAAGTGCAACCAATGACCTCCCGTGACCTCCCATTAGGACACCCCTACTTTCGCTCTGTTTAGGTACAAAGGAAAACGGTTTTTGCGGCTTGATGCAAGTTTTGCACAGCGATTCATATTATGTTCATCCTGCAGACATGCAGATACTGCCGTTTACCTGCCCATCGTAACGAAAAATGCAGTTACTGCTAATTACCACTGGTTAAAAAAGTTTTTTTTCATCGGAAACCAAAAAAAGATGCTTGTACCATAAAACTAATGTAACATAGATTTCAAAAATGCAAAAAAATGAAAATCGAAAATTTTGCAGTTACTGCCCTTTACCTGCCCACGGCAGAATTACCGGGTACGTCATTTTATACCAAAACATTCAATTAAAACAGAGGACAGAATAGGTTCAGTGCACACAATGATGGGAAACTATTGACCCTCCCGACAATCTGAATTTTTCCGGGGCGGGGGGAGAGAAAATGGTACTGTCGTCAGAATCAATGTAAATTATACCCTAAACTGCAAAAACCAGTCTCACTCACATGAAAATGCATTAATTTTCTAAATCCCGGGCGAGAGAATTGACCCCCACTATGACCTCCACTATAAAACTAGAAGAAATAATATTGGAACGCGTTAGGAAAAAACATAAGGTTGATCATCTGCAATTAGCATTGAAAAAAAAACTCGCTGAAGAGAAATTTTATTACCTGCTTTAAGGAGAAATGACTGTGGCAATGCAGCATATCAATTTGAAACGGGTCTAAGCCCAGGGTTCGAAAACATCATGATATTTTCGAAAATATCCGATATTTTGATATAATCGGATATTTTGATATACAGTGTCTCACAAAAGTGTTTGTATACTTACCATTTTCAAGGAAATAGAGCTTTTTTTTCAATTAAAATTAATATTTTGGAATGGGTGTTTAATAATAAAATCTATTATCTACATTAAACAAAAATACATGAAGTATTTTAATAACGTAACAAAACCTGATTTTTAAGCAATTAATAATCAAAAAGTGTCAAGAACTTGATCTCACAAAAGTCTTCGTACACTTTGAAGAACTCCTTGTGCATACTTGTAAATAATCTCATTTTTCATTGTTTTATCATTTATTAGATTATTCTTTAGTATCTACAACAGCGTTTGAACGTTTGGGAATATATTTCATTAGTTTTTTTGTGATTTCTGAGCCAGTATTTATTCACTCTTCAATCATTATACTGCTTTTAGTACGCTTTTCATTTTAGTGACGGGCTTTCGCACTCTAACCTACAGTTTTATCCAAATATGTTCCATTAGATTTAAACTGAGCTTAGGAATGATTAGGGTGGTATTTATAAAATTTTTGGACAGTTTTAGAGACACCAAAAGCGAACGTTAAAAAACGTGTGCTTTTTACAGTTATCTTGCTAAAAAAAAAAATGAGTTGCTTCCAACGCCTAAATTTTCGGCCGATAGTTTTAAATTGTGTTGTAAAATATTAAAATAAAAGTATGCTTCGTCACGCCATCAATAAATATAAAAATATTAAGTCCTGCTGCTGACAGGCACCCTCACACAAACAAGAACACCTCCATCACCTTGTTCTTTTTTCTTAATTATTACCAAAAGTGTTAAATTTACTTTTATCTGCAAATAAGGCATTATTCTGAAACATTTTGGGCTTGTTTATCATTTATTTTGTGAAGAAAAGCCTAAGTTTTATGTTATTCGCACTAATAAAACATTTTCTGAGGTTAGAGTGACCAAGTAGTCCAGCTGTTCAGAAGATTCTGTGAACCTTTTCAGGTGAAATTTAAGCTTAAAATACTTCCTTAAATGCTGCAAAAACTTTCATAGCTCTCAAGCGATTTTTCATAAATTTTCTAACCATAAATATGAAACAACGTGTCGCAGGCTTTGCCAGTTGATCCTTTCTTACCTCGGTTTCGCTCTTTCTTTAAAGCTTTCTTGGTTTCTTTAAAGCATTTTATCACATACTTTACTGTAGAAAGTTATAAATTAACTAATCTAGGGCTATTTCCAGATGATTTACGACAATTACGATATAAAATAATCATTTTTGATGGTATTTGTTGCTTTTTACGAATACCAGACATTTAAAAATAATTAGACCATTTCTGAGTGAAACAGCAAAAAATAACAGCCAAACGGTTTTTAAGTGTCAATGCAATACAAGAACAAGGACAAAACAGCAGGTGTGAATTTTAATCTGTAATTTATCCAAAAACATTGCAGAGTACAAAGACTTTGGTGGCGTGTTATTTCTCTGTCTCTCCGCTTTTCGGCCAATTTTAAGAAGAAAATCAGTCGATATTTTTTAAAAAGACTGATTTTATTCAGAATAAGTCAGACATAATGGGAAAAAATATTGGTGTTTTTATTCAAACTGAGTTCCAGAAAATTTTGGCTTCGCTACAAATTTTAAAGATTTACGAACATTTTTAAAAGCCACTGTATCTACTGAAAACAAATAAGGCTTTTCATTCAGTATTCATTTTTTTTTCGTTCAAAGTTATTGGTTCTTTGTGTTCTTAACTTATATTTGAACAAGTGGATTGTTTTGAAAAGCATGCATGTTGATGGTTTTTGAACCACGAAAAATTACATCGCAGGAGGAAATGTCCGAATCATCGAAATCCGCACGATGCCGTGTCACGCCTTCATCACACTTGAAACGATTACAAAACTGTGACTGCTCCATATTTTAGTTTCGGAGAATTCCCGCAGAAACGTGAAAGAGAGTTACTTAACTCTGAAAGAAGCAAGGCTACCGGCAGATTCGTAAGCATCCGAACTGCAAAAACCTTTTTTTTTTAACGATTTCTAAAATGTACTTTTTAATATTTATTTATTTTTTAATTAATTTATAAATTTAAAAATATTTTTTTAATTTAATTTATTTATTTACTTATTTAGATATTTTAAGAAATCTGAGATGCCTTTTCATATTTGTCAAAATTAGGTAATTCATAAGTTGTATTTCTCTAATTACGATCTGATCATTATACTCTTGATTATTTGAGACTGAAAATTATGTCAAACATACCTTTTTAGCACTTAGAGCTGATTTCGAAAAGCAAAATATACCCCTCTCATCAGATGAAATAGACACGTAAAAAGTAATTAACGAATAAATAAAGTTTTGTGGCACCTTTTAAAGAGTGTAACTATTACAGTTCCTCCGTAGAAAAAATTATTCATCGTTTTCAAAAAAAAAAAAAAAAATAATAATAATAATAATAATAATAATAAAATAAGTAAATAAATAAATAAAAGTACAAAGAGCATCAAAACGTATTTTATCAAAGAAAGAAAAAAGAAAAAAAAGAAAAAAAAAACTCGTCCGTTAATAAAATGTCTCGAATTTCACATTTGATCCGTTGCCAGTTGTTAAATATAAATAGAGAATAAAATGTTCTCGTGAATGAAAAATTTTTGTTACAAAAAAAAAACATCGTCTGCCAAAAAAAAATATAATATAATATAAAAA
>JAXGGA010025908.1:0-10002 GCA_038373865.1 Uloborus plumipes
TGTAATTGCTGCTTTTATTTCTTCTTATAAAATGTCTTTTTAAATATTATATCATAGGCAGAAAAAAATGTTAGTAAAAAAAGTAAGTACCCTCTGGTGTCTAGCGTCTCTTTTTAGGGATGATTTTCTTTTCTTAATAAAAAATTATTTTTTACATGATATTTTTTTAATTATTTTTCCTGTCCATTAAACACTATTTGTAACCAGTATACAAAATACCTTTGGAAAAAGAATGTCAAACATTAATGGGTTAATTGCTACTTTCAAATGTTAAGCTCTTAACATTTCTTATCGCTCAGTTTACTAAGATTCTTTGAAAGCTCCAACCAGAACGAAGTTGGTTTAGTTATGTTATGTTAATTCATCTCGTGCAACTACAAAAAGAGCCAAAGTTAAAAATAAACTATTTACTGGTAGCTGCTATTTACAATGAAACAGCATTATGGAACTGTAGGACTAGCTCTTTACAAACTGAGTAAAGTTTGGCTTCAAAGAGATGGCACTTGACTACGCCATTTTTCAGAATCGTTCATTTTCATGAAGAAGTGATACGCAGAGAAAAATTGAAGAACGTAACTCGCAAGTGTGGAATTGGTTCTTGAGTTTGAATGCGTCACCTTGCAGAGCTGGAATACGTCAGCCAATTTAAGAAATTTTCCAAAAAGGTAAAATATTTCAATTTTGTTGTGTTATGGCAAATGAACTCTTATTTTTTTCGCTAAAAATGTAAGAAACCAACATTTCGAAGGCCCATACAGTGGAAGCTCCCCAAATGTAAAATCACGAGCAATCGTCGAGACCTCTCGTGAAAAATACTTCTTCCACACATTTTGTCTGACGATTCTGCAAATTGAAATGTACTTGCAGAATTGCTCCCCCCCCCTCATTCCTGTAATATATCGCCTCATTCAAGGGCGGATTCAGAATTTTTTCAAGGAATGATATTTCGTTCTTACTTTTTACTATGCATACTGGTTTACACAGATTGATCTCAAAGGTTTCGGACTTCAATTCCGAAACATTTTCGGGGAAAGCCCGAAACCTTCTTCCCCAAGTTCATTAAAACTCATATAAAATTGCATTTTTAGAACTACAATATTGAAAAATTACCGGGAAAAGTCCCCCCAAGGGAGGGGCGAGCGGCCCCCCCTGCCTTGTATCCATCCCTGGCCTCATTAGATGTAGGAATGTGTGTGTGTGTGTGTGTGTGTGTGTGTGTGTTTTTTTTGTCGTGTGTCAGCCAGGCTGGCAATTTGGGACGCCCTGCCTCACTTTTCCAACTGTGCCGTTATTTGGTGTAAAGTCCGACTTCCACCACGCATGCCATAGGGACCCATTTATAGGGTAGGCAACCTTTCACACAACACATTCACACAATGAAAGGACAAGGACAGGAGAGAGAAAGCACACCCATGCCCAGGCCGGGACCCGAACCCGGGGCCACACCATCCGTGGCAGACTGCTCTGACCACTGGACAAGGTGGCCGGCGTAGGAATGTGTTAATGATCGTATTTTAGCATTCGGTAAAATTTTGAAGTTTCATTTTCAGCAATTTGAGAATTTTCCCCCTTTTAAGTAATTTAAAAAAAGTTCGGGGCGGTCCTGGAAACATTGTAATGTAATCTTAATAATGCAGCTTTTCGTATATTCCTCAAAGATTCAAGAGATTCCTCAAAGATTATTATTTCAAGATATTCGAATTTTTTGAATCAAATTTTACAATTTAAAAAAATATTCGGTGCAAAATCAAATACTGGTTTTCCTTTGTTTGTTTTTCTTTTTTACTTTTAACTCAGTGAAGATGTTCCTATTGTTTTGTATCACTCAAATCAAATGAGATACTCATATTCTGAAAAGCGGTCCACTGTGACGCCCCCGTCTCCATGCGGCATCCGTCTGGGGCAACGCACAAAAAAGTTAAATACTGTCGGCCTCGCTTAATCGGGTAACGGATAATCGAATACCTCTCTTATACGAACAAAACTTCCCGGAACCGAATATTTTCCCATGCCATAGACGATAGACGCTATGTTAAAGATCCCCGCTTAATCGAATAATATTTTTTGGAACTGACAGTATTCGTTTAAGCAGGGCCGACAGTGTGAAGAAACAAAAATAAATAAACATAAAATGATTGGAACCATTGGAACGTAAGTGCTGATGACAACAGTCAATGGCGGAGGAGGGGGATGAATTTTTGAGTAGGTTTGGAATGGAGGCTCCAAAGAAGTATTTTGCCTCTGGGACCAGTGAAGCTCTCGGCGGCCCTGATCAGACCCATTCAGGCGGTCCATTCAAAAGAAATGTCACTTTTTTTTCTGACCCCCTTTCCTCCTTTTATCACTCATCACGCTGTTTTTCATTAACATTTTCTGGAAAAAAAAACATTGTTACTCTTCTCCCATTCGTCAATTTCGCAACCTCTCCTCCCCCTCAAAGCAGGACATCATTTGTTCTTAGCCCGTTATGAGATATAGGCCTTGAAAAGATGTTGATTTAAATGACAGAGTGAGTCTCTTTTGCGTATGGTTTTACTTTTAGTATACACTTTTGCGTGAACCTCAGAATTTTTATGTTTTATGTTCTTGTAGTTGTCTTCTCGATTGATAAATGAAAAAAAAAAGCAACAAGAATCACATGGCATTCATTTCAGTTTTGACGCTGCGAATTAAAATAACTTTATCCCCAATCACGGATAGCTATAGGACCCCACTCGTTGGGTTTCTTGCTTCTACAAATGGAGTAGAATGAAATAGAGAAAAAATATGCACACCCCCGTCATATTATTTATGACTGGTGATTTTCTAGAGATTAAAGACTCTAGTATTTGTTGCTGTATCATCACATTAGCAGCCAACAAGACTTAGGTGCCTCCCCCCCTCCCTCCGCATCTTAGACTTACCAAAAAATTCTTAATTATAACGGAAACAGAAAAAAATATGGTGAAGAAATATTTAAGTAACATTAATAATCATTAATTTTAAGATAGTAAAAATTCGTAATTTCGACGAAAGGACAAAATTTAGAGGAGGAAGCTTAAGATCCGCAGTCTCACGATTTTACTTTTTTTTGTCATTTTCTCCCTTATTTTTGTATCTTTCTCTTCCATTATTTATTTTTAAAGTGCATAAATTTGTTAATTCTGTAACATTAACTAGGTTGCAGTTGGAAGACGGTTTTCAAAAAAAAAAAAAAAAAAAATGGGTCAGCACTTACGGAAAAAGACATGTGGTCCAAAATGAACAAAAAAATTATGGTTTTTGTCCCCCTATATTTTGTATTTATTTAGTTTAATTTCAACTCTTTTGCAGATATTTTCAAGCATCATGTTCAGCATTACTGTCTAAAATTTTTTCGTGCGATCTAGGCTGAATCTGCGCACGCTCGAAGTCTCTTCGGACTTTCTCGAAATAGGGGAGAAAAGCAACGAGGAAGTAGAAAGCGAACAAAAGCTGAAGGCATCGGGTAGTGCGCATCGCAAACCTATCACCCCTTTTTCAGATGGAAGCGTCCGTGGCTCCCAGGCGCACAAAACGCAAAGAGACAGTAAAAGCTTTTTTCTTTATTCAATTTACACATCTGTTGAAATGCGCTATATTTTTTAAAATTTTCCAGTGGAAGTGCAAAATGCAAAAAGAAAAAAAAAATTAAAGTATTGTGCTTTACAGGAAGTTCAAACAATTGAATTTTAATGCCTCTCAACTAAAAGTAAAACTTAGAGCAGGCTATGATTGTAAATTAAAATGTAGAATATTTGTGAATTTTAGTAGATTTAAAAAAATATTCCGAGATAAAATCTGCGCCACAGTTCGCCTGATTGAAATCTACTCCAGTGCGGCAAAATCCTTCCCATATCACTCAGTGTTGGTGAACTTCAAAGGAGTCAGCAAGGGCGGACCTAAAAATGTTTCAAGGGGGGGGGAGGCGGTGGATTTTATTACGTATCCTTAACCCTTTAAGCGGTCAATTATTTTACCAGAAATGCTTCCAAAAAAGGCATATTTTTTTATTGCAAAAAGTTAAGTACCATACTTAACAGAATAAGAATATTAAGAATTTTTTAATTTTTTTTTTTTGTTTTCAATGCTTTTAAAACATTTTTTATTTTAAAATTTTGGTCACAAAACACCGAAATATTTGCTTTTTTCAAGTACATTCTGCATGTAGTAAAGAATGGTTTACAAATTATGCAAACATTTCTCTCACACTTACTGTGAATTTTGAGGTTTACAATTTTTCGAACAGTTCGGGCAAACCAGAAAAGGAAATCTGAAAATATCGATGCCCGTACGCCGTACGGGCAAACCAGATGAGGCCGATTTCGGGTAGCACGTACACTGTACGGGCAAACTGCTTAAAGGTTTAATACACATCTTTGTTTACAAATGTTGACCTCATATATTTTAAACTTCAAATACGAAACGTATTCTTAGGAGAGCCCTGAATCTCCCTTTTGCTAGCATCGAAGATGGTTTAAAAATATCTTTCACTTTAATGTGGAAAATTTACTAGTGGTGGGTCCCTCAAAGGAGTGGCGATCGCCCCTACCTTGTATCCGTCCCTAGGAGCCAGGAGGGTACATTTAAAGATTTGAAGATCGGGCGAGGGCGCAGTGCTCCTCTAAAAATGCTTGGGAGGTATACGGATACTGAAATGTATAGGCATACTATAGAGGGAAAGAGTGGGTTGATGTGTGAATTTTGCATGTTAGGTATTTGTAGAAATTTCATTCTGAAAGCTTAGGAGTGACACTGACTTCGAAGAAAATATGTATCCAACTTTCAAAAATATTTTTTCATTGTTGCTCATAGTTCTGTTTTTCTGGATCGTGCATCCCCCCCCCCGCGGCGAGGGTGTCATGTACGCCACTGCATCACATCCAACAACTTTATTAGTTGTCTGATCAATACATTTATATTGGAACTGTTTCATTATTGATGGTACTTTTTTTTCTCAGAACCACTGTCCAGACCAGAGTCACATGAACAAAATGTGGAAATTGGACCAAAGATGTGTTGATGTGTTCTTGAACGGTTTTCCGAACAGATTCACTATGCACGTTTTCTTTGATGCATTCAATTTTTTAACCATAAAAATAGAGAGCAATTATTTCTGAGATAAGTAGTGAACAAATATTTGACAGTAAGTTGTATAAAAATGACAGTTCACCTGCAGTAGGCGGATTGGATCCGTCTGCTCGTTGCGCTTTCATGGACTTGTCCGGTGAAAGGTTTTTGGTTTCGGAATTAAGTTCTTCAGGGTTGCATGACAACCTAAGTTTTGGTTTTAGAAGATAATTTTCCGCGAATTCGGATGTACTTTTTTCCGCGAAAAAAAAAAAATTATTAATTTTTTTCAAGTTGATGCCCCCATTTTTTCATCCCGGTTTAGAAAATAGTTACTCTACATCAACTACTTTTTTACTTAGTCTGCCAATACAGTTAGACTACAAATTTAATTAGTAATGCAATCAATGTGTCTATTAAGTGAATTTCACTTTACCGATATTAATTATTTTTGCGGAATTTCCAACTTTTCAGACTTGTATTTTTTTTTACCTCGACGAATGTTTTTTGAACGTTGTCGATTTTTTATTTATTTACATTTGGACTATATTTTTTGGATTTAAACGATTTTTCCTCCCTTGACGAAGATCTTTCGAACTTTGCAGTTTTTCGATCCTATTAGGTCATATTTTTTTGAACTTTATATATTTTTTTCCGACCGGATGTTCTTTGGACTTAGTCAAATTTTCGCTGTTTGATAGTAAATTATATCTTTAAATCTTCTAGGTTGTGATTATTTTAATTGTTTCAATTCAAATTTATTTTTATAGAATTTTTATTCAGTAACCTTTATTTATATTTAGCCCAATAAAATGATTGCATTCTGAACTTTGGCAAACTTACATGAAGTACATTTTCGAATGCGAGGGTTTTATCAGGGGTTAGAGTGAAGATTTCAAAAAAATTAGCGGACACAATTTTGCTAAAATTTTAGGACAACAAGATATCAAGTTTTGATGATTTAAATATAATTTATGAGCTTGATTTTCGATGAGAACAATTAAGAGCCATTATTTTGAAATTCAGACAAGGTGTGGCAGTGACCATTTTTGATTTTCCTCATTTTTTTATGTGTCAAAGTAGGTCATGAGAAGTGAACATTCTGAAGTTTGTACCCCCCCCCCCCAAAAAAAAATTTTGCTCGCTCGGTAAAAATTCCCAAAGTTCGATGTTATGCAGCACTTTTTTGGTAAAACGGCTGAAAGACGCATTTCAGTGCACTGTAGTTTCTTACAGAAACGCCACCCCATTGTTATGTTTACATTTATTGATTGTACAGTGTGTAGTTATGAGGACCTCATAGTTATTTGGGTTGGGGTGTGTTGCTTTCTTTAGTTAAGGAGTGCAAAGTATGGTTTTTAGTCCATTCTCGCTCGACTTTGAACTGTGTTATTTCCCCTAAAAGCTACCCCCCCCCCCGAAAATTTTTTAAACATGTACTGAAAATTTATACTATAAAGAGAATATGTGGTGTGAAAATTGTTCAATATCACATTGCTTTGAAGAGAAAAAGACTTAGATATTTATCAAATTTTCAAAATTTGGGGTTTTTTGATCGCATTTAACTCAAAACAGCAACCCTAGAAAAAAATAACTTATGAATTATGGAACCTACAGATGTGCTGAATAACGTAAAAAAGAAAGTTGCGTGGGGTCTCGTTTCGTTTTTAAGATTTTTTTTTTTTTTTTTTTGTAGCTCATTTTAATGTTTTTTTTCTCATAGCAAAATGTGTCCATCAAGTAGGCCAGATCTGCTGAAACTTTAAGTATATAATAATGATGTATTTAAATTTGTATAGGGAAAGAGAAAAAGACTAAAAACACTTAATTTTGTCTAAATTTTTAGTTTTTTAATTGCAATTAACGTAAAAAACGTGAAATCCTGAGACTATTATTGAATGCACATATTACTACCTTTGAAATATTGGAAAAAGTAAATTCAGTGAGGTATCTTCAACCAGTAGCAGAAATAGCGAGACGTACGTCGCAGATTTTTCATCATTCTGCAAATAATTTTTAAAAGAAAGAGAAATAAAGAAAGGGAGGGAAAAATCAAATACAGCTCAACGAAAATTGAGAGAAAATAAATGTCTTTGGTGAGCCAGAGAGTGATGCTCTTCATCTTCAAAAAAAAAAAAAAAAAAAAAAAATCCGATGTTTTGTATCTTCATACATTTTTAAAATCCTTCCCAAACAGATTGGTAGGAAGATTAGCTGAGTGACGCTGAAAATCGAAAAATAATGGAAAGATATTTTGTGATTGGTATACTTGCGATTCTTCCACGCCTGCAGAAAACATTTATGTTGGAGGTGGGGGGGGGGGGCTCCTTGCTTGTAGTAAATGTAAAGAATCGTGGATTCGCTGTTAGGTTAACTATTTGTGCTTTCAAAAATAACATTTGTTTGAGTCGTAGTGGTCACTAAAAGAGTTAATTAAGAAAAATGACTCTTTTCCCCTTTGGGGGTAGGTGATCTTTTTAGCCTACTTTCCCGTTAAAAATAAGAGATGAAAAAAGCATTAAAATTGGCTTAATGCATCTAAAAAATGTCGCCAAGTCCAAAAAATATCGCCAAGTCCAAAAAATATCGCCAAGTCCAAAAAATATCGCCAAGTAAAAAAAATCAAAAGAAGCAAAAAATGAATAAATATCGAAAAATTAAAAATTTGAAAGTAGGGTATTGAGATGGGGAATTTGTGTGTCGGTCGGTCGGTCTGTCGGTCTGTCTGTCTGTCCATCCCTAAACCTTTTGAATGAACATTCCGATTTGGACAAACTTTTTTTTGTTGGAAAGATCTCGGCGAGTACAGCTCATTCCCATATTTGATTTTTTGATTTGAACAATTTTTGGTTCAACTTTGAGCTGTTCAAATAACCGGTCCCGCGATACTAACTTTTTAATGAACAGTCCGATTTGAACAAACTTTTTTTTGTTGGAAAGAACTTTTCAAGGATACTTCATTCCCGTATTTACATTTCCGATTTGAACAATTTTTCGTTCAACATTGAACCGCTCAAGCAAGCTGTCACCCCTAATAACTTTTGAGTAAACAGTCCGAAAAAAAAATGACTGACTGTGCAGACGATTTTTTGTTTATTTATTCATTTGTTTTATTGAATTTATTATTATTATTATTATTATTTTTGGCAGACGATTTTTTTTGTAACAAAAATGTTTCATTCACGAGGGCATTTTATTCTTTATTTATATTTAACAACTGGCAACGGATTAAAAGTGAAATTCGAGACATTTTATCAACGGACGAGTTTTTTTTTTTTTTTTTTCTTTTTTTTTTCTTTCTTTGATAAAATGTGTTTTGATGTACTTTGTACTTTTAATTTTTTTTTTGAAAACAATTGAGGAATTTTTCTACGGAAGAACTGTAACAGTTACATTCTTTAAAAGGTGCGACAAAGCTTTATTTATTCATTTATTTACTTTTATGTGTCTATTTCATCTGATGAGAGGGGTATATTTTGCTTTTAGAAATCAGCTTCAAGTGCTAAAAAGGTATGTTTGACATAATTTTTAGTCTTAGATAATCAAGAGAATAATGATCAGATGCTAGAATGCCGATGTCGATGTACGGGAAAGTAGGCTCGTTTAGTTCTTGACAGAACTTCTTATTTTTTCCTAATATGATGGCTGTTTTTAAAGACTGTATCAAGCATGCCAATGGATATCCGCCTTTTCTTCAGTTTTATTTTTTCCCGATTTTTCGCGGCCAAATTTTTCGCTTTTCTCCTGCAGTTTTAATTTAAAAGAGAATTCAACTTTTAAAATTAAAATAACTTATTTTAAAAATTAAATAAATTCATACTAAAAAATAGAAAAAAAAAAAAGAAACCCCTCTCTCCATCGAAAAAATTACGCAAATTCATGACAACAATAGTTTGATCTTGTGATATTAAAACCACACGAATGTTCTTTGCGATTTTAATCTAAATATCGAGTTCTTTAAATTTTCGTATTCTCCATCATCTTACTACTATTATATATGCGAAAGTTTGTATGGATGGATGGATGGATGTATGGATGGATGTATGGATGGATGTATGTTTGTTCCTCTTTCACGCAAAAACTACTGAATGGATTTTGATGAAACTTTTACCATAATGTAGCTTATACATCAGAATAACACATAGGCTATAATTTATAACGATATTCAAAAACGTTCGATCGGTAGCGCCTTTTTCATTCCAATTTAAGGTACATATTTCTCATAAATCAAAAGGCATTGACCAAACTAATTCAGTATTTAGTGTATCATCTCAACTCCCTGTCGAAAGCTAAAATTGCGGGCATCATTTCTTCTTTCCGTATTTAATGTTCAAGGCTTTTCTCAAGTCAAATCATGAAGGTTTTTTTTCCAGCTTCATGTTTAATATCCAGGCTTTTACCATGATTTGTATTAAAACGTTTTGTAGTCTTAGTTGTGTAAGTAGAATATTTATCCTTAAGCAATGTGTTTCTTAATGTGCATTGCTGAGTGAAAATATTATTTCTTTAGAATAAATTGTATTCCTTTATTAATAAACTAGCAAAAATACCCGGCGTTGCCTGGGCCAGTAAAAATATTGAGAAACAATTTATAATCGCCTTTTTATTTCTAAACTAAAAGAACTCAAAACGTACCGCTTTGACGATTCAAAATGTCGCTAAATTTGCGGTAATTGTTTTGGGATACCTAGGATAATTTTGCTCCCCTCCCTACTTTTTGAAAATATGCTTAAGTATTATTAAGTCAGTAATTTTTGTCAAAGAAAAATTGTCATTTAATGCTGAGAAAATATTGCTGACCATGAAATGACGCTAAAAGTTTTTGTCCGAAGTGATTTCGAAATTAGTCGGGAGCATTTGACAATTATTTGTGCGAAAAACACAAATTAATGGTAAATTTAGTTTTGGGGTTTGATTAATTTCGTATGCGGATTA
>JAXGGA010025909.1:0-10002 GCA_038373865.1 Uloborus plumipes
GTACCATATACAAATAGAATTTCGAAAATTCCACCTAAAATCTGTTCGACTCCACGACTCCGACTCTAACTGTGCAGCCATTGCAGAGATGCAGAATTGGATGGAAAATGACTGACTCCGACTCTTGGAATTTTGAAGTCTGCGACTTCTTTAACCCTAAATCAGCCTAACTTTGACTCCGCAGCCTTATTTTTTATGTGCATTTATTTGTGACGAGAATATACACTGTAAAAAATGAATGTTGTTTTTACAGTATAATACAACTAATTTTGTAGTGATGAGCTGTAAAAACTGCTAACTTTACAGTAATAAACAGTAAATCTGCTATTTTTACAGTATTAAACTGCAAAATTGCTATTTTTACAGTAATAAACTGTAAAATTGCTTCAACAGTTTATTACCGTGCATTTTACAGTTTTAAACTGGAAACTCTGCTGCCAGTATTATACTGTTGTTTTTACAGTATAATATAGCTAAATTTTGAGGCAATAAACTGTAAAATTGCTAGTTTTGCAGTTTATTACTACGAATTTTAGTTTTAAATTGGAACCTCGGCTGCCAGTATTATACTGTAAAAACAACAGTTTCTCTCTTTTTTTTTTTTTTTTTTTTTTGCAGTGTATTTTATGCTTGTGTATGTGCGGTCAGGTCGGCTTCTTAAAAACCGAGCTTTTATGTTACAATTATATAGAAGGTACTATTTTTTTGACACGAAAAGGAAGAGACGTATGTGTCCGTGTCTGTCTGTGGCATCGTAGCTTTTAAAAGATGTACCGATTGAGAAAAAATAATAATAATAGTTTTCTTGTTTAAAAATTGATTTGATCGAGAGTGTTCCCAGCTGGATCTCATTTTGCTAGGACTGTAACATTGTTGGCAGACATGGAGAGAAATTGCAAAGATTTTAAAAAATTTATCTTTTGCCAGCTTCTATTTACCAACGAATAAAATATTTCTTAATTCCCAAAATACGAAACAAAACTATAAAATATGAGTGGGAAAAAATTAAATTACAAAAATTGAGGTTCAAAATTACCGTAACTGATTGCAAGCATTTTACTTTCTCATGACGACTCTAACTCAGTATTTTAGAAAACAAAAAGCAAAAAAAAAAAACCTCCAAACATTCTTCAGTTTAATCCTCGGCAGCGCACCCCTTAACCCCCACCTCACAACCCACTCATTAAAAATCCCCGCCGAACATTATTCAATCCGGCCAGGCACGCGGCCTGGAATGCGTTATTTCGCGCCGTCTAATGAGAAATCGTCTGCTTCAGTGACCGCACCTAATAACTACTTTGCATTAGCTTCTGCGATGCGTGTTTGACATTCCCCGATACAGAGATATATCTGTTGCTTCGCGGCTTCCCCGTAAACTTTCGAACGCAGGCGCTGGGGTGTAATGGATGGCTAGGTGGCGCCACCGTTTGCCAACTATCCGGGAAATGCGGCCTTAATTAATACCACTACGGGGGCAGTAAACATGGCGGAAAGTCGAGAGAAAGGGAGGCGTGAAAAATGGGGTTGAAACGGTTTCGAATTTCATGTGAAAATTTATGTGAGCTGCTTCAGAATTCAACAAAACCGTAATCATTTCAGAAATTATGTACACTGTCTGATGGTTCTTAGGTAAAACCTTCCGCGCATTTACGCATGCATCAGGTATTCGCTGACCTTACCAAAATACCTATCACCCCGATAGGTAAGATAATATAAGGGGAAGAATAATAAGAAGCATTTTGAGCCGTATCAAACAACGTAGAACGATACTAATTTCAAATACATAGCTTAGTTGGATATGTCAAAAGGATAGCAAATACAAGTTTAAAATTGAGAAAAATTCGGAAAGTTCTCACTCACAATCGCGAGTACTAGGCGCGGCTTTCCTGGACGAACAGTACAGCCGGACCCCTATTGGACGAACCCCCGCTGTTGTTGTTGCTGTCTTTTGCCAGCTAGGTTGGTAATTTGGGGTGCGCTTCTTCACTTTTCCAACTGTAAGGCAATTTGGTGTGAAGTCTGACTTCCACAGTACACTACACACATACTATAAAGACCCGTTTATAGGGCAGGCAACCATTCACAGCACACAGCACTGAGTCTTTTAAAATAGATTCCACAAAGAAATGAGAAGGATGGGAGAAAGAAAGTACATCCATGCCCGAGCCTGGATTCGAACCTATCAGAGTCAGACTTCTCTGCCCAGCAGACAAGTTTGTTAGACAAGACCTATTTTACCAAAAAAGTGACCTCGAATTAATGAACTTCAGAAACTCTCAAACATATTTTTTGTTTGGTTACACATTATTTTGTTTTTATTTCCTTGAACCCTATCTACACTAGTAATATAATGCTGAAGAGTTAGTTTGTGTGTTTGAACACGCTAATCTCAGGAACTAGTGGTTCGAATTGAAAAGTTCTTTGTATGCTGAATACTTCATTGGTCAGGAAGGGTTTTTTTCTTTTTTACAGTACGCTTTTTGTAAGGAGTTATTATTATAGTTCAAAATAATAACGGTTGAATAGCACGAGCGGATTAACTTCCACTCTTCTCGAGAGATAGCGTCCATTAAAAGTATTTTTTTGGCAACTATGTGTAGGGGGCGCTGGCCCACAATGGCGCTGACTTGAAGGCCCATGAGGTAGGTCGGTTTATTACGAAATGGTTGTCTTCAACAAATTGATTTTTGAATGTTTGTTTATTCGATTTTCAGGTACATAATTTGTTTTATAGGATTTTTCTATTGGGTTTTGTTTGCTTTATTTCTGCAATGTTTGTTTTTGTTCTTATTGTTGTAGCTAGTTACTTATTTAAGCCTGTGCAACGACGGGCCACGCAGCTAGGAAAATATTTTATTATAGTGTAGCTCAGATAAGTTGAACTACGACCTTGACAATGTTTACCTCTTTTAGGGATGAGAGATAAGGGAACTTGGGGCATAATTAAGTTGGGTTACTTTCGTAGCTATTTCGCATAAGTATTCTAACTCAAACCTGCTCAAAAAAAAAAAAAAAAAGCATCCCTTTGTCGTTGAACTCCCCAAAAATGAAGTAAGCATTGCCTGCAGGTGCCTCTGTCTAATGTTAAAACTGGGAGTCGAAATTCTGTGGTAATGGCATTTGTCGATATTGGTACCGTATAAAAAATGAATACCAGCTCTCAGCAAAGGCCAATGGTGAAAACACATGGACGGTATGGCGTACATTTTCTTTGTTTTCAAGGCTTGTTTCAATTTGTTTCGAAGTTCTGTCTCTTTTATATCATACACTGTAAAACATGGATGTTGTTTTTACAGTATTAAAAAGCTAATTTTATAGTAACAAACTAAAAATTGCTAATTTTAAAGTAATAAACTGTAAAATTGCTTATTTTGCAGTTCATTACCGTGCATTTTACAGTTTAAAACTGGAACCTCTGCTGCCAGTATTGTACTGTTGTTTTTACAGTATACTACAGCTAATTTTGTGGTAATAAACTAAAATTGCTGCTTTACAGTAATAAACTGTCAAGTTTACGGTTTTACAGTTTATTACTCTGCATTTCAGTTTTAAACTGGAACCTCTGCTGTCAGTATTATACTGTAAAAACAACGGTTTCTTTTTTGTAGTGTGCTATTCATTACGCCGGAACCTGTATAAAATCGCCATAATGCTTCCCCGATTTACCCGAAATAAACTTTAGTGGAATCTCTTTTAAAATACGATGCTCGCCTCCAGTTTCGCAAAATTGCATAAAATCGACTGAAAACCCACTATTCCTCCAATGCACTGAAACACTCGCTCCTTCTGCGGATGATCATACGACACAATAATCGCCAATCTGCCGAGCAGTTACGCCATAACCTGTTGAAGCGTCGGAGCGGAAGATGATAGACATGCGAGGGGGGCTGTAAACGATGCTCTTACACGGAAAGGGGAGGCGTGAGCAAATAAAAAACGCGATATAAAAAAAATCCCTCCTCACGCTTGAGCTGGCTTTCACTTCTGCTGACAGCTCGGATATGCCAGCTCGCTCCCTGGGTACCTGTTGCCATTTTGTAGATGGTTTTGGTTTACGCGTTTCCTCTTTGTTTCGAAGATTTCACGCTCGTTTGGCTTTCCTGCTGTCAAGTGAGCCCCCCGTGTCAGTGCATCAAATTAAACGCGGCGATCCGGTGTCGCCCTCACCTTTCGCCGATTCCCTTATTATGCGGCAACGACGAGAGGGGGGATCGTGTAGATGAAATGAGAGAAAAGTTTTAATTTACATGTAAGTAGGAGAATTGGTTCTGTTGTATTGATGCAAGGGCTTCCTGTGTAGTAATTTAATGCGATATCACATTAATATTTGTGGTGGTTTTCGTTGAAAACATGAAAGAAGACTGCACAAGAAAACAAAACTGAATCAATGTAGTTAGTAGAAAGTGTTGTAGAGGGTCTTCGTAATACTGTTATTTTTTATTTATTTTTTTGTTGTTTCGCATGGTAGGTAAATTGCAGTTTGTTGAGCAAAGGTAAAGATCAGAAAAAAATAACAAGTCATTCTCCCATTCAATCTTGCACACTAAGTAGCGCTCATTCTCCAACGCTCCTTGAACTCTTAGTACATCAAACGGTTGATTGCATGCCAAAAATTTCGTCCACTCAGCGGTTTAATAACGTTGCCCAGGATGCACCACGAGGAAGTAGATCTACATGGCTTCCCCCATCTTTGTAATCTATTAAGATAAATAAAACGTGAGGGGGATTGATATTATTCATCTGAAAGGGAAATATCTACTTCGAAGAGATCGTCGCTGTCCCTCCCTCCTTCCTGCTTGCTATCTTTCGCGAACTACAGCAGAGTTCCATATTTTGAGAGTCCCGTCGTGGTCTAAACTTCGGGCGTTCAACAAGACAGCCATGACTCGAACAATGCATGAGCATCATGGGAATGAATCTACTACCTGTTTGATTCTATATAGCAATATAGTGGTCAATAAAAAAATATATAATTAGTATGGTGGAAATTATGAAAACTGATTAGCGAAATTCAAAAGGGGCAGACATGACTTGTACTCGTACTATTTTCAGAGAATGATCCACGAAGAGAAACAACGCAAGTAAAGAAATACAGTGAACTCTCACTTATGCACCGCCTCATTTATGCGCCGTTTTCACTTATACGACAGTTTTCAGTGGTCCCGGCACATGGCATAGTAAAATAATGATAATTCCATTCGTTTATGCGTCGCTCTAAAGGTAAATATTTCACTTATGCGCCGAACTTTTTGTAAAATGTATACAGTTTAATTTATTTTCCTAAAAAATGAATATGTTTCTTCACTTTCCTCTTTAATCTTTCGCTTTTATTGCTCACGGAAAGTATTTTTTCCGCATGAACTAGAGTTCGGAGAGGGACAATTATCTATTATGAACCGTTTTAAAAGGACCAGTTTGTGGTTAGGTACGCTACAATTTTTGTTTTCACCTTATCATTTTAGTTGCCAAACCGTGGTGATATGACCATTTTCTATAGAAACCTTCTTATTCATGCTCTCATTAGAACTTATGTTGCATTTTAGACTTTTAAATAAACTTATTCCTTCACGCGTCTCTCTCACTTATGCTCCGTTTTCTGCTGGTCTCTTGGGCAGGAGCATAGGGGAGAGTTCGCTGTACTAATTTTAAAGTATGTGTAAAATAAAAGGATGTGTAATGTTTATGTGAAGGATCTGTATGGCTCTTTAAAAGTGTATAGTCTATATTTTACGCATCAAATGGATTTGAAAAATGGCCTTTGAAACTGAATAATTATTCACATTGCAAAACGAAAGCATCATTAATTCACCTAACAAGTGTACTAAAGTGTAATTGAATCTAGCACGCATACTATGGGCACGTTATGGAATAAAGTACGGAGGAAAAACTGCAAATACACTCTATAGCAAAAAAATCCAAGCACGCTCAATCTTACAGCTCTTTCTTGGTGCGTCGATTTTTTTTTTTTTTTTTTTTTGAGTGTATATATATATAAAAGATTTTTTTTCATTTGAAAGCATGTGGAATACTTTTGAAAATAGACTATAACTATTCAGTGAAAATAGATATTTGTAACTAGCAGAGTATAATTACCCTCTTAAAAAGTTAGTTAAAGGTAAGGCTTTTGAGTAAAAATCATTTGGATTTACTGTTGATATTTTTAATTAAATGGTTAAACTTCAGTTTTCTATGCTAATGCCACCTCATCACTTTAGCTAATACTGTACCAATGAGAAAAAAACTCAATTGAAATAAGGATCAGAATTTAAAAAAAAAAAGAATTATATGTAAATCTTAACCATATATATTTTTACATAAATTCCCTTTATCGCTGCAAGACTTTATTTTTGCTGTTTATTTGAAACCTATGTCTAAAATCCACTAAGAAGGTTAGAGAAACGTAAAGTAAATATTCCACTTCGAAATTTCTTCATCGAGAAATTAATAAATAAAAAGCGGCAATGAGTAGAACAAAGTTGAGATTCTTAAAATCGCACTTATAATTATTAAATTACACGTTTGTTGTAGTTGGACAAATTCTCCCTTTTTAGAATTCCACTCTTGATTTATGCAACATGTTTTGCGTGTGAGTTGTCGGTCCTATTTTTCCCCCTGGTCCTCGACATCTTAGGTTCCCTCCCCATCTCAAGTCGTCTCACCATCTCGTGTCCTCTGGTCATCGCAAGTCCTTGCACCATCAAGAACCCTTTCATCATTCCAAGTTCTCTCACCATCCCGAATCCTCTTACCATCCCTAATCATCTCACCATCCCTAATCCTCTCACCATCCCTAATCATCTCACCATCCCTAATCCTCTCACCATCCTGCTTAAACTTTCATCATACCTATTTCACTTGGAAATTTCCTCTCCGTCTCGATTCCACTTGCACCATCTCGAAACCTCTTATCATTCTGACTCCATTTACACCATCCCAAATCATCTCACCATCATGATTCAAATTTCCTTATTCCAAATCCTTTTACCATCTCCATTCCACTCTCCTTACCCTGATTTCGCTCCAGAATCTCCCAAACCCTCTCACTATTCCTATTCCACTTGCACCATAACCAAACCTCTTATACCGACTCCTCCTACCATCCTAAATCATCTCATCAACCTGTTTCCGTTCTCACCATACCACATTCTTTCACCATCCAAATTCCACTCTGACCCTTCCTACTTCACATGCACCATTCCAAATCTAACTAATCTAACCAAATCATCTCACCATCTCGATTCCACTCTCAACATACTGATTCCAATCTCAACATCCCGAATTCACTCGCCATCCCGATTCCAGTCTCAACATCCCAATTCCAGTCTCAACATCCCGATTCCAGTCTCAACATCCCGATTCCAGTCTCAACATCTCGAATCCTCTCTCAATGTCCCGAGTCCCTCGTTCAATAAGAACAGGAACTAGACTCTATTTGACAGCCACTCCTTGCGATTATTTCCTTTGGGACTATTTTAAATCAAAAATCAATATTTGCAAGCCACAAGCAGTGCCAGAATTCAAGATGAAAATTAGAGAGGTCATCAAACCTCATCAATGCGCAGATGATTGAAGATGCGTTTGAAAATGTCAACAAGAAAGTCAAACACTGAGGAGTAAGTCAGAGAGGGATGAGTTATACTGTAATCGGAACAATTGCCTAATATTATGTTAAAAACATTTTCTTCTGGGGGGTAAAGGGTTTGATTTATAACAGTCCTAATTCGCCGCCTTTAACGCGTCAAAATCGAAAGCTGTTCCTTCCCTTTACAGTACTAGTTGATTATAAAAATACTGAATCGAAACTTATATCACTCCAGTTGTACTGTAGATGTGCACAAAAAAGCACTTTTTACCTGTTTTGTTCTTTTTATAAGCCAATTTTAAGAGTATTTTTTACAGAAATTTCTCAGTTTGGTTGTAGAAACTTTCCCACGCTTTAGTTTTATACTTCAATTCTATTCAAAATACTAGTTTTTTTTGTGAAATCTTTCTGTATTTTGAAAAAAGTGCCTCACAGCGGCACTTTTCATATTCACGTATGCAAAACACTTCCTTTTTTTTTTTTTTTTCGCTGTCGTGATAAGTGTTGAATTGACTTATTTTTAAACCAACTTGTACGAATACGAAATGATAGTGAAGTTTTTAAAACTTACCTACATTTTTAGTAGATTAACCTGGTTAAAAGTAAAAAAGTAGTGCACGATGCAATGATTAAAATTATTATTCCATTTCCACGCATTGAAAAATTTCTTGGCTACTCGTATGGTAAGAGTAGTATCTGATAACATTGATATAGCGAAAAAAGTTTCACGGAGGGGATTTTTACTTACTTAGAACACAGATAGGTACGTAGATATACACATAGATATATGGTATATAGATTATATAGATAGATAAACAGAAAAATTGATACATCAATATATATATATAATACAGTTATATACTTAGACAGAATATTATACAGATAGACAGATATATAAATATAAAAAATTTACAGATGTATAGGTAAATGCATAGGGCGGTAGATGCGTACAAAAATTGCATTTTGTACGCATGTAGAAAATGCGTTTTCGATTGGCGTTGTGATACATTTTATTCGTGGTAGAAGTTATAACACCATATCCGTTTTCTTCTATACATCACAGCATGACAACAAAGTATATTGTCTTTATATCTACTGGGCTTTAAAATACATTTTCCACCTTAATGAAAAGTTCATTTCTAAAAGAATTTTTGCAAGAGTGAAATAGCAGAAGTTTTCTCTTGATAGATTTTGCCAAAATCCACTAAACAAAGAGACAAGTTGATAGGAAAAATAAATTAAAAGAGTATTTCGGTAATGGTTAAAACCATAACCCTATGTCCATGCATTAAAAAAGAAATTTTTGTTAGCTCGATGGTGTCTGATAGCAGAACATATAACATCAGACACTGCTACTTTTGTATTAATGTTACCATATTCACTTGCCTCTGCAGATATTTTTTTATCCTCATTGTAAAAGTTCAACTCTGAATGAGCCTGTGCAAAATGAAATGAACAGAAACACAACCGAATTTTTCCTTTGATGTACTTCGCCAAAATCCGTGTACCGAAGATGCCAGCTGAGGTGAAAAAACCATAACCCCATTTCTACACATTGAAAAGGAAATTTAGTAACAAGTAAAGCAACAGTCTCTGCAGGGCCGCCATTTCAAGTTTTTCCGGGGGGGGGGGGACAAAGGGTCCAAACACAATACAATTTCATAGGAAAACCTTAAAAACCAAGCGCGCTTTTCTGTAAATATATTGATTTCTCAAAGCCAGGGGGGGGGGGCAATTGACCCCCCTGACTGCCCTCAATGACGGGCCTGAGTCTCTGATAACAGAGCACATAGTCTGTTATCATATACAAGTTTTGCCATATCCATCTACCTCTACAGAATTCTTTTCATTCTCATCATAGGAGTTCAGCTCTAAATGAGCCGGTGCCAGAGCGAAATCAACAGAAACACAACAGAATTTTCCGCTTAATGTACTTAGCCGAAATCCTTTGAAACGGAGAACCAAGTTAAGTGAAAAAAATAAAGGTAAAGGGTAATGCAGTAAGTGTTAAAATCATAACCCAATTACCATACATTGAAAAAAAGAGAGATTTAGTAACTCGCAAAGCAACAGTCTCTTATAACAGAGCATATACACTGCAAAAATTTAACTGTGCTTTTACAGTATAATACTGGCGGCAGAGATTCCAATTTAAAACTGTAAAATGCACAGTAATAAACTAAAACTAGCAATTTTAGTTTCTTACTGTAAAGTTAGAAATTTTGCAGTTTATTGCCGTAAAATTTAGCTGTATTATACTGTAAAAACAACAGTATAATACTGGCAGCAAAGGTTCCAGTTTAAAACTGTAAAATGCACGGTAATAAACTGTAAAATTAGCAATTTTACAGTTTATTACTGTAAAATTAGCAATTTTACAGTTTATTACTGTAAAATTAGCAATTTTACAGTTTATTATT
>JAXGGA010025910.1:0-10002 GCA_038373865.1 Uloborus plumipes
ATATTCTTTATTACTGACGAGAAGGAAAGAACGCGTCTTGGGAAAGGCACCAAAATACCAATGTTGAGAAAATATCTTAATTTCTTTCAAAAATGAAAAAATCTCGTTACTTAAATTTTTCAACAGCTTCAGATTGTTAGTCAGCTAATTGTGTGCCACCCCTCCCCTCTCGCCCTATCCTCTTGTTTTTAATTTCATTTCTGCGCTGATTTTTTTTTTTTTTTTCCTATTTTGTCTGAAATTAAAAAAGTCTTTTCTCGGAAGTCTTCCACCCTGCCAAAGTCATTACGGAGCATCACAAATTTCGTCACCTGGGCTTCAATTTAGCAAAATTTCCTTTGAAAATCCTCCAAATACCAAACACCTTAAAAGATCTAAAATTGCTTAAAATTTCGTTTTTGAAGCTTCAATTTTGGAAATTTTTCCGATAAGGGCAAACCCTAACCACCCTTTATCTACTTATATTAAAAACTGAGTATCTTTCTAACTTTCTTTCTATCTTTTTATGTCACGCTTCTTTCTCCTGAACGCCAATGAACTGAAAGTCGAACGAGGTACCGATAGATAGGTAATTTTTCAGGCTTCATTAGTTTCAATTTATATAATTATACGATTTTAATTAGCTGAAAACCAGCATTTTTAAAGTAAATTTTAAAAATTTTCCATAGAAGTACCCCCCCCCCCGCCCCGGACTTCTTATTGTAGTGGCGCAACCAGAGGGGGCCCACAATGATCGTGCTCCCTTCTTCCCACCCTTTCTCCAGAATGCTGAGTTGATAGTTTTTTAAAAATATTCTTTATTACTGACGAGAAGGAAAGAACGCGTCTTGGGAAAGGCACCAAAATACCAATGTTGAGAAAATATCTTAATTTCTTTCAAAAATGAAAAAATCTCGTTACTTAAATTTTTCAACAGCTTCAGATTGTTAGTCAGCTAATTGTGTGCCACCCCTCCCCTCTCGCCCTATCCTCTTGTTTTTAATTTCATTTCTGCCTGATTTTTTTTTTTTTTTTTTTTTCCTATTTTGTCTGAAATTAAAAAAGTCTTTTCTCGGAAGTCTTCCACCCTGCCAAAGTCATTACGGAGCATCACAAATTTCGTCACCTGGGCTTCAATTTAGCAAAATTTCCTTTGAAAATCCTCCAAATACCAAACACCTTAAAAGATCTAAAATTGCTTAAAATTTCGTTTTTGAAGCTTCAATTTTGGAAATTTTTCCGATAAGGGCAACCCTAACCACCCTTTATCTACTTATATTAAAAACTGAGTATCTTTCTAACTTTCTTTCTATCTTTTTATGTCACGCTTCTTTCTCCTGAACGCCAATGAACTGAAAGTCGAACGAGGTACCGATAGATAGGTAATTTTTCAGGCTTCATTAGTTTCAATTTATATAATTATACGATTTTAATTAGCTGAAAACCAGCATTTTTAAAGTAAATTTTAAAAATTTTCCATAGAAGTACCCCCCCCCCCCCGCCCCGGACTTCTTATTGTAGTGGCGCAACCAGAGGGGGCCCACAATGATCGTGCTCCCTTCTTCCCACCCTTTCTCCAGAATGCTGAGTTGATAGTTTTTTAAAAATATTCTTTATTACTGACGAGAAGGAAAGAACGCGTCTTGGGAAAGGCACCAAAATACCAATGTTGAGAAAATATCTTAATTTCTTTCAAAAATGAAAAAATCTCGTTACTTAAATTTTTCAACAGCTTCAGATTGTTAGTCAGCTAATTGTGTGCCACCCCTCCCCTCTCGCCCTATCCTCTTGTTTTTAATTTCATTTCTGCCTGATTTTTTTTTTTTTTTTTTTCCTATTTTGTCTGAAATTAAAAAAGTCTTTTCTCGGAAGTCTTCCACCCTGCCAAAGTCATTACGGAGCATCACAAATTTCGTCACCTGGGCTTCAATTTAGCAAAATTTCCTTTGAAAATCCTCCAAATACCAAACACCTTAAAAGATCTAAAATTGCTTAAAATTTCGTTTTTGAAGCTTCAATTTTGGAAATTTTTCCGATAAGGGCAACCCTAACCACCCTTTATCTACTTATATTAAAAACTGAGTATCTTTCTAACTTTCTTTCTATCTTTTTATGTCACGCTTCTTTCTCCTGAACGCCAAAGAACTGAAAGTCGAACGAGGTACCGATAGATAGGTAATTTTTCAGGCTTCATTAGTTTCAATTTATATAATTATACGATTTTAATTAGCGAAGATATCAATTAATAAGTAGTCAAGTTTAAAGCGATTAAGCCTATAATAAATGATTAAATATGAAATCCATTCTTGCAAACCGTCGTTGCTATGAAACAGTAATAACAATGATAATGAGAATTTTGAATGAAGGCTTAACTAAATCAAACACGAAACTCATAAGCGGGCCACTTACGTAATATTTTCATCGCTAGCTACTTGTAATATTTTGAAACATTCATTTGTTGAAAAGCTATCTACTTAATTAAAAACTGTGTATCTATGTCTGCTTTTTTTCTTTTAAGCAAGCTGAACTTACTGAAACTTACCTCACCATCTTGAAAGCGCGAAGCATCTCAATAATTCGAATGATTTTTTTTATATAAGAAAAAAGTAAAGGCGTGAAGCGCCTGTTAGCGAGCCGCCTTGGCGGGGAGTAGTTTCTTGAAATTTTCTTCACCACTTTCAAGGCACGAAGTGCCCGTGCAACGCCGGGCCACGGCGTGGTATGTCTTGAAATCGAATGAACATTAAATTATATCAAATAATATAACTTCAGCATGAGGTAAAAGTTAGAGAGGGGGGACGTTATGCATCAACATGCCGCAGGAAGCTAATCTAGCTGCCCTGGCAGCTAGTCCATCATTAAAAATCGTTAAAATTTTACTTTTCTAAATTACAGTTCCGAAAAGTCTAGAGGGGAGAACCTTTTGGCATAGCAGGCTTTGAAATCCTAAGAATTGAAATGCTTAGGACTTCAAGTCTTCTTGCCGCCAATGGAAGATTGAAGACAGTAGCCTTAAATCTTCCTTCTAATACCATGGAATATTACACATAAGAACTTTGTTCTTAGAACTTCAATTTCAAAAATTTTCAGGGTAGAGCCCCATAACCCCCTCCAATAACCGCATAAAAAATTGTCTAACATTGCGTTTTTGGAACTGATGAAAAATTGAAGAGCTGGTAGATAAGGGGGGGGGGGTGAGTTTTTTTTATCTGTTTTCAAAAAATCCATCGGGACAATCCTACAATCAAGTTCATAAGACTTGAATTTCTAAAATATAATCGGAGCCCCTCGTACCTTTCTTCGCCCTCAACTTCGTCTCGCTTCTAACAACATTAAAAAATTATTTAAGGTTTCTTCCATAGTTTCAAATGTTAAGAAGTGCCGAATCCCTTTTGTTACTGGATATGGTCTACGTCGCGTTCTTAGGACGTAAATTTCGAAAAAATTTGGGCAAGCTTTTTAATATCCCTTTTTCTAATATCATTCAAGACGTCTATGATACTATAAATTATGTTTTTAGAACGACAATTGGATGAGACGTATAGCACACCGTTCTCTTTCAATTATACGAGCTGACACTTCCGTATGAAATCTGAAAGAGAAAAAAAATAATGTTTGAAAAAAATTAAGGCGGGAGAGACTTAAAACCTCTCCTCCTAACATTACTGAATATTGCTGTAAAACTTCGTTTTTTAGGACTTGTATTTCGAGATGTTTCTTGGAGAGAGAACCAGAACGCCTCTCGTCACATCCTCAAAGTTTGTCTACAGTTGCGCTCTTGGAATTTCAACTTCGAAAAGTTGTGGGGAAGGTGATCGATTTTGCTCTATTTTTCAAGAAATTGATCGGGGACAGTCCTTAAGGTAAGCCCCATCCCTTAAATGAGCGTCAACAAATATCGCCTATAATCGCGTTTTTAGGACTTTAATTTCTAGAATGCTATGTGGAAGTTCCTGTGAACTTTTATTTTCCTTCACAGCACCAGAGGCAGTCTAAAACTGCTTTTTCAGGATAACAATGTCAAAAATTTTCCTGGGGATAACCTCCCAAACCTGCCTATCAAGTGGAAAAAAAAAACTAAAAGAAGGATTCGCAAACGTGGGCCCAGCCCGAAAAAAATTAACCGAGATTTTTCGGGTGGGTCCACTTGAAATGACACACTATGTCGGTGAAGTGGTTTTTTTTTTCTTTTTTCACAATTTACTGCACATTGAAAACATTTATTTCAGAAACAAACTAAACATTACAAATATTTTGATCAATATCAAGTCTCGAAATTGGTACAGATCAGTTTGGTTATAACATTGAGTTTATTATGATATTTAGTGTTCGTCAATACGTGGTCCAGAAAAAGAAATCTTCCTTTCTGAGCAAACTTATTTAGTATTAGAAATAAAACTGCATCTGAATTTCAGTTATTCGTTTATTTATTTGAATATTTAGAGGATCAAACTGAACAGGAACTATTTAAATCCATAAATTCAATTCAATATCAATTTAAAACATTTTATCATATTAATTTTAAAAAATCAATATAGCATTGCTTTTTCCAAATAAAAAATTCTTTAGGGGGTCACAGTGACCTCTCTTCATGGCTCCCGACTCTTTAAAAATTTTACGTAGCAAGCAGTAGTTTGGTATACAATGCATGATGAGAATGATATTAAAATGATTCCCCTGAAATGAAAAATGAAAACCCTGATATTTGATTAAAAACCCAGACGGGCTGGGTTTTTTCAAACTCTGCTTAAAACTGTTTTCTGGTTACGCCACTGGCTTGTTGTTGTTGTACAGGGAATAACCCCCCCCCCCCCGATTTCTACTACTGTTGCACCCCCAGAATTTGCGGTCTAAGTCCGCCTATGAGCAACACACAAAATTGTACACATACTAAGTACCACTCACTGCAAAAAATAAGCTGTTGTTTTTACAGTATAATACTGACGATAGAGGTTCCAGTTAAAACTGTAAAAGCGTAATAATAAACTGTAAAACTATAGCTATTTTAGTTTATCAAGGTAAAAAC
Organism: Uloborus plumipes; assembly: GCA_038373865.1. NCBI lineage: Eukaryota > Metazoa > Arthropoda > Arachnida > Araneae > Uloboridae > Uloborus > Uloborus plumipes. Next base: position 5,006 of record JAXGGA010025910.1, read on the forward strand.
TAGCAATTTTACAGTTTATCACCGTAAATTTAGCAATATTAATTTATTTAGCAAAATTAACTGTATTATACAGTAAAAACATTTTTATACTGGCAGCAGAGGTTCCAGTATAAAACTGTAAAATGCACAGTAATAAACCGTGAAACTAGCAATTTTAGTATATTTCTATAAACTAGCAGTTTTAGTCAACGACAGTAAAAACTAGCAATTTTAGTTTATTACTGTAAAATTAGCTGCATCATACTGTAAAATCAACATCTATTTTTTACAGTATTCACATCTGAGCTTAAAATTTATTTTAAGATATAGTAGACCCTCCTTTCACATAGGAGAAATGCCGCGTAAATTAAGACTTAGTAACATAACAATGTTAAAACAGAGATTAGGTTCTATTGATAAAGAAAATGATTTATTGCAGTGATATTAACTTAAATGTGTAATAATTATTTCGATGCATGTGTACAGTGTGCGAAAAAAATCGGAATAAACTGGGGTTTGTAAATAAGAGTTGATTATGATAGTCTTTCGGTAGTTAAATTATTATTTTTAACCCCCGACACACAAAGGGGGGCAGGGGTGCCCACAGGAGGGGGATTATGGCGCAAGTTGCGCCATCAAAATTTTTGGGGGGGATTTTTCAAAACCAGGGTGTCAATGATTTAAATCAATTGATTTAAATCAGTGATTTAAATCGCGATTTAAATCAATTGATTTTTTTAAAAAAATCATTGATTTAAATCACTTTTTATTTTAATCCTTAAAAAATTCTCTTGGACAATCCCAATTTCATTATTTTTACCATTTTCTTTTAAAGCTTGGATTTCCATCTAATAAATGGAAAAGTAAACTCATCCCCTCTCCACAGATGCTGGAAGGTTGCAGTCCAAATAATATTGTAACGAGTCCGTAGCACCTTCAACTTTCTTCAAATGAGCATTCCAATCTTGAGGAAGTAACTATAAATTTATTTACAAGTATGTACACTATTTACAATAAGAGCAGAAAACAATTGCTAAACATCAGCAATTAGGCAGCAAACACTACACTGTACTCTCAACAGTAATTCAGCACCACGTATCTAACGTGAACAGTAATTAAGCAATTACAAAAGCAAAACAAACATTCGCCCAAGCGAATAGCGAATAAAACGAGTCACCAGAATCAAATCTGAAAACAACTGACTAACTAAAAACTGTGTTCAAGGCTATTTATACACGGAAAGAAGGTTCTAGCAAAATCCGGAGCATTCTGGTCATTCATAAATTACATATTCCATTCAAGAAAACGCTAGAAATAAAAAGAAAAAAAAAACCACGCGAAAATGTCTTCATGCTTATCAAAGTTAGGGCAAGTGTAAAAACTACAAAGTGTTACAGGGCCGGTATACTAGTGATAAAGGTGATATCTTCAGATACTTTTGCAACATGACGTCAGATAAAACCAAAACTAATGATCATGATGCAAAGCAGTAAAAACAACAACTATTTACAAGATTTGTAACAATATGTATGCACAAATAGTGCTATTTGTTGTCTAATATGTGAAATAAAGAAAATACGTGCAGGGCAGGTGCTGCAAAGAGTGAATTGAGGGGGGAGGGACATGATAGTATGTGTGATATACTTTCAGTGAAAAGAAAAAACAAAAACAACCAAACAGAAGATGAATTTTCTATGCCTTGCATTAGCAACGGCGGGGGGGGGGGCAATCTTTATTAGTGGCTGAAATGGAACCTATTCCTGCTTTACAAAACAAAAGCAAAATAAAGAGGGGGGGGGGGAGGCTGAATGAAGTGAGGCCTGGGTTGAGCTTCCTGCCCCATTTGATTTTTATCCTAGCTAGTAGACAGGATTATTTTCAGATTGGCTCCTAACACTTTTTTCTGGGTTTCTTACTGGTGAAGCTTTACTTCAAAGGTGTTTTTGTATTTTTAAAAAGTTAAAGGTAAGTTGTTCATAAATAAAAATTAATTAATAACTGAAATTTCTAATTTTTTTTTGAAAAAATCAAAAAAATCCGATTTAAATCAAAAAAATCTGATTTAAATAAAAAAAATCCGATTTTTTTTATTTTTTTAAAAATATCATTGATTTTTTTACACCCTGTTCAAAACTAATTTATTTATTTATTTAAATGATTTATTATTTATTTTTTTAATTTAAATTATTTTCGGATTTTTTTAATAAAAATTATTCATGAATTAATTTTTTTATTTAAATTATTTCTTTCATTTCTTTATCATTACTTTATTTATTTATTTTGTGTTTGTGTGTGTGCTTGGAATGTCTGGAAGAAGAAAAAAGTTATTCTATTCTGCGCATAATTAGTACTTCTAAAAAATTAATATTACATAAAAAATAATAATTCTTATTTAAAAAAATAAATAACTAATGTTTTAAAAATAAATAAATATCATTTAAAAAATAAATAAAATAAAAAAGAGGGGTTAAAATAAAAAAAATAAATAGCACAAAAGGGTTGAGAACATTTTTTGGGGGGGGGGGACTTTGCGCCATTGAGCTTGGGGGGGATGGGCACCCCTGGTATAATAAATTAATGATACTTATTTTCATTAAATATTGTAAGAAAATTTACAAATCGACAAAATAAGACAGACCTTTCTATTTTAAACTTTTTCAGTGTGCAGGATCATGCTGAATAGCACACAATAACAAAAGATAGAACCCATTATTTCAAAAATTGGTTTTTGAGCAATAATATACATGCTGTTTACAAAAGAACATTGAGAGTGAATGCTCTTCATGACTAACCCATTCTGCCTATTTTCACCAATAGTGCTACTTCTCAGCTATATTTTATTGTAAGCTGAATAGCTCCTCTATAGTTATAAGTTTTAAGTTATTAACAGGACTGCTAAGAGCCAAGATTGTCAGTTTGGTTGCCTCTCCACATACTAAACTTATACTAATCGGATCCCCCTAAGGGCATGTCCCCTAGTTTCAGAGAAAGCTTACATGGATTCTTCTTAGACCCGATTATTGAACAGGGCTCTGAAAGCCTTGTTCAATCAATTTTTTTTTTAATTTTCCCATGTATTTTGGTTTTATGTTCATGAAGTATTTCCTATTTTGGAACGAGGAGCAGCGGCCCCCTCTGGATATGCTCATCCCATGGGGTAGTTTTTTAACTCATAATATCTGAATGAAAAATTGAAAACCATTTTCACAATTTTATGCATATTAAAATCAGTGTAACTTTCTTAACCAGCAGATAAATCACAATGATAGCAAATACCACCCAACTATGAAAATAGAAAAACTATGACAAAAGCTAACTACTTACATAGTTCTCATGTGATAGTATAATGTGAGACCAGTGGCGCACCCACTGGGGAGCTAAGGGGATTAAGCCCCTCTCAGAAGCCTGAAGACAAACCCAGGAAAATCCTAAAATTGCGCTTTCCCCCGACTGTAATTTCTTAAATTTTAGACAGAGAGCACCGAATCCCCAACTTCCTTCTTAATACTACCTAATATAACTTTGAAATTATTTCTAGAAATATTTACGAATATGATCCACTCACCATAACTTGGACAAAAGTAGTTTAAAATTAGTTTCTGAGGCAACAATTTCAAAGCATTTCTACCATGAAACTTGTGTCTATCATCAAGATCACCCAAGATAGCAAAAAATTGGTTCAATGTAAAAAAATTCCAAGTTTAACAATTTTAACTTAGCGAAAATTTTAGCAGAAGGTCTCATACCCTTTCCCTCACCCATCAAGTTAATAATCACACCGCTTAAATTTCATTTTTAAAACATCAATTTAGAAACATTTTTGAGACAGTTCTCCTGAACTGCACACATCGGTCAATTCTCTTATATACAGGGTGCGCCAGAGAAACTTACTTTTTTGAAAAAATTCCTGCGCGGTGAATTGGCTGCGTAGAAAGCCGAGAGTGGGCGCATCTGGAGCGGGAAATCTCCAAGTTTTGTTTTCCCTTTAATTAGTCGCCATCATACTATGGTCAAAAGAACAGCGCGCCTTTGCCGTCAAAAGCTACTTTTCGAACGGTCGCTCAGTTATTGCTACGCAACGCGCGCATCGAGGATTTCTTCCTTCCCAGCCTCGAAAAAATGAACATCAGGGACGTGTGGTTTAAGCAAGATGGAGTCACCAGGGCCTGATTACTGAATAGGCCAATTAGGCCGTGGCCTAGGGCCCCCCACAATGTATGGGCCCCCAAATGGTTAGAATTGCTCTAATCGATGGCTAAAATTGTTTTATCCAATGCCTAAAATTGTAAAGCCTCAGTATAGGGGGCCCCAAAAGAGTGTTTGGCCTAGGGCCCCGTAATATCTTAATCGGGCCCTGGGAGTCACAGCACACACAGCACGAGATTCAATGAATTTGTTGCGACAACATTTCCACGACCACCTCATCTCTCTCAAAGGCGATCTCCCATGGCCAGCACGCTCCCCAGATTTGGGGCCGTGCGATTTTTTTATGGGGTTATTTGAAATCCCTGGTTTATGTTGATCGACCACGCACAATAGCTCACCTCAAAAATTACATTCGCGACGAAATTGCCAACATACCAATTGATATGCTGCAAAGAGTACTCACAAACTTTAAAAATCGTCTTAATCAGTGTATGCTCAATGGGGGTCATCATTTAACCGATGTCATTTTCAAGACTAAATGAAAAAAAAAATGGGATATTGTATTCTCAAATAAAAAAAGAATTAAAACAATAACTTAAGTAGTTTTGTTTTTATTGACATTTCAAAAAAGTAAGTTTCTCTGGCGCACCCTGTACTTAAAACTCCCTAAATTGAGGTTTTGAGAATTGGAACTCTTTTTTGGAAGTGGGGGGGGGGGGGAGGCTTTTGAAACCTCATTGACAAAACTTCTAGCCCCACCTAGGAAGGAATCCTCGGTGCGCCACTGTATGAGACTCAAATATGGAATATCCAATTGAGACTGAAATATGGAAAAAGTCAAGAATGCTTTTCCACAAATACATTTTTTTCGA